>OY992538.1:76717785-76954544 GCA_963921195.1 Pegoplata infirma | reverse complement strand
TATGCGAAAATTGGCCCACTATTTTTTTATAAATTTATAAAATTAGCCAATAATATTATATAATTATACAAAATAACATAAAATTATATCAAATTATATAAAAATATATAAAATAAATGCCACCAAATAATCGTGTTGTAATAGATATAGTTCTGAAATTTGGCAGGTAATCTTTTTATGTATGCACAAATCACTATACCAAATTTTAAAGGAATCGGATTAGTCCTTCTTGTAGTCCCCATTAGACTGGCATTTTTTTGCCAACTTTCGATTTTCCCAAGTGTCCGGGCAAATTTGTATTGCCCTAGGTCTAAAACTTATGTGGTACAAATTTGAGGTCAATCGGATTTAATTAACCCGTGGCGCCCGGCGGTCAAAGTTTTGGATTTTTGAAAATTTTTAAAAATAATATTAAAAAAATATTTATCTTTCGACACATCATATTTGTTAATTTCGATACGCTTAGCACGAATATAAAAAAAAATAAAAAATCGCTCGATCGGTTTTCGAGATATCGCCATTTCAAATTTGTAAAAATGGCGGGTTTTTCCTACGTTCAAGAAATTTTTTAAAAAAAGTCTAAAAATTTCATTCCGCCGACCATTTTGTATAGCTTGAAACAATCTTTCATTTAAAACTAGTTTGAGCCAAATCCGATCATTTTAAGCCGTGGCGCCCATCGATCAAATTTTTTGCTTTTTAGAAACTTTTTACAAAAACCCTAAATTTTGATCGAAGGGTGCCACGGGTTAAAATGATCGGCTTTGGCTAAAATTAAGCTTAAATGAAAGATTGTATCAAGCTCTATGAAAGGGTTACAATAAAGAAATTTTTAGAGTTTTTTTTTAATTCTTAGACGTAGGAAAAAACCATGATAAAATTAATAAAAATAATGTATCGCAAGATATCTTTTTTTTTTATTTTTTCATTTTCAAAAATCCAAAATTTTGGTGAAAATTTTCCAAAAGTCCAAAACTTTGATCGAAGTGCGCCCCGGCTTAAAATGATCGGATTTGGCACAAATTAGTTTTAAATGAAAGATTGTTTCAAGCTCTACAAAAGGGTCGGCGGAATAAAATTTTAAGACTTTTTTTAAAAAAATTCTTGAACGTAGGAAAAAACCGCCATTTTTTGCAAATTTCAAATAGCGATATCTCGAAAACTGTTCGACCGATTTTAATTTTTTTTTGATATTCGTGCTCAGCACATCAAAATTAACAAATGTGATGTGTCGAAAGATATATTTATTTTTTATTTATTTTTTTTTAATTTTTCAAAAATCCAAAACTTTGACCGCCGGGCGCCACGGGTTAATTTAATCCGATTGGCCTCAAATTGGTACCACATGATGTTTAGGCCTAGTAGAATAAAAAAAATGCTCAGACTTTGAAAATCGGAGAAGAACAAATTTTGCTATACAGAAAAATGCCAGTCTAGTCCCCATACAAATCCCCCTCCCGATATTTACATAATTCCCTCAAAATTCAAGAAAATTCAAAATATTTGATAAAAACTTTATTTGTAGGTGTTAAACATCTACTTTGGTAACCTAATAGAATCTGAATATAATTGGACCATATGTGGACTTAGTCTCCCATACAGTGTTGCCATATATTTTTATGAAAAACTTTTTATTTCTGAAAAAAATCTTTTTTTAGTGAAAAAAATCTTTTTTTTACAAAAGTATTGAAATAATTAAAAATTAATACAAAATTATGTATTTTCAATTCAATTTTTATATCAAGTGTAAAAAAAAGTGTTTATTTGCAGCTCAAAAAGACTCATAAAAGTGTCCTTAGACGCTCAGAAAACATAATAATATGAGTATTTTTTCCTTTAAAAATGGTCCCTTTTTCTGAGCGCTCTTATAATAAAATTTTTTATCCAATTATCAGATTTTATTTAGTTTTCCCAATTTAAATACAAATCATTTTTAATAATTATTTAAACCTTACCGAGAACTGGTTACAATGACCGTCGTCTCGTTGTATCGAAATCAACGAAGGGTTTAGTGGGAATCGAAACCACGACCTCCTGTTACATAGGCTAGCACGCTACCAACTCTTAGCGCTCTTATATGACTCATAAAAGATTCTGAAAAATATACATATGTTCACATTCTTTTCTGACAATGAGTCTTTTAAGACTCTTTTATGAATGTTCACAAAAAAATATTTTGAATTTTTTACATATCCAAAATTAAGAGTCAAATATGAATCTTTCAGGACTCCAAATTTCAAGCGTTCTATTAATTTGTGGGCCTTGAAAGAGTCATAATTTAAGAAGGCTCAGAAAATTGTACACAGTATGCAAATATCAAACACCAGTACATGCTCGACAATATATGACGGATTGGATTTATATGTGGTAAAATCTTTTATTAGTGTAGCAAATACACAATTTAAGTGAAAAATTATTCTATGTTGCCAACTTACAGATTTAAGTGAATATCGGGTAGAATTTTCATATGACGACCAATTCGAAGAATGATCTGATTTTAAATGGATTTATTAAGGTTACCAAGCTAAATACAAAATTTTAATTGAATATCTCATATTTTCATTGAATAAAGCCGTATTTAATTGTAACCGTTTATATAGACTGAAGGACGGAAACGATAAGTCAACTCTAATAGTGGTTCTGAATCGGTCGATATACTAAAAGGCTGGTCTAGGACCAATATTTTGGGTATTTACAAAAAAAAAAACTGATACTTTTTGTATGTTTTAACTAATAAAGAAAAACTTGAAAAAACTTCATTATTTTCCAAAAAACTTGTTTTTTTAGAAAAAATCTTGAAATCATTTTAGCACCTCAAAAAACTTGCAAAAAAAGGGAAATCTTGATATATGGCAACAAAAATAAACCAATTCCAATAAAATTTGGTCTGTTTGCGTTTTCTACACAAAAGATAGAAACAATCGGTTCATGTTTGGAATTGGGACTCATTTTCCGAAAACACTGGTGTAGGGTATCATATGGCCGGTCTTGACCGACTATAACTTTCTTACTTGTTTTTTTTTATTGTCGAGTTTAAAATAGTGTAACAAAACAAGATATTTCATTGGTTATGAATCATAACTTATGATATTAAAAAATCACAAAACTATTTAGTTAACTAAAAATTTAGGTTTGACCAAATCGGACGTTATGTGACCACGCTATTCCCGAAAAACTGGACGAGGATCGGGAAAAAATTAAAATTTTCTCTATTCAAATGGCTATAAACCGGAAAGTAAAAAAGATAACGACTACTACAATTATGTTTTTTAGGTATTTTAGGCGCTCAAAAATTGTCAAGCACTTAAAGATGTCCTAATTTAGGGGCCACTGGGGGCCCCTCCGGACATGTGGGGTCCTCCGTCCAAATTTAAGCTCGACATAACGTTATTTCCAAAATAAATCTATAATAAACTAATGTGCGTTGTTCAATGCGAAAAAAAAAATTAAGAGACAAGAAAGTTAAAAGATCCCAGTCAGAAAAATATAATCGCGAAAGCGTTGTGAAGGCGTTGTGGACGGTTGTACGAGCGTTCTGTATACCAACTTCAAAGCGCCTTCAGATGATCCGAATGATAACATCGATCTACGCTAGGTTTAAAGCGTTTTAAAAGCGATGTTAAAAAGTGCTTTAAGAACGTTTTTTTTAAAGTCATAAAAGCGCTTTAAAACCCCAAAGTAAAGAATTTCTGTTTTAGTTCGGGTATAATAATTTGTTTGATACAAAGTGAAATCCGAAAAAAAAAATTTTGTACTCCAAGAAACTTTTTTCAAAAAAATTTTCGAAACTTAGAAAATTAAAAAAAAAAAATCTTAAAACATTTTTGATGATTTTTTTACTTAAAAACAAAAAAAAAATTCACAAAAAATTGTTATTCAAAAATAGTATCGGAACTTAGAAATTTAAAAAAAAAAAAAAAAATCTAAAGAACTCTTAAAACGCTTTCCGAATACGCTCGCAAAGCGTTCCAAAAAAATGTTTTGAGATTGATTTTTTTTGTTATAGTGCTTTCAGAACACTTTTTAAAAACGCTCGCAAAGCGTTTGAAAATAGCGTTTTTGTTACAGTGCTTTCAGAACGCTTTTTTTTAGAACCTTCGTCAATTTCTGCTTGGGTATGTTTTAGCCCATAGTGTCATCTACCAATGCATAAACTAATACACAAACATTTATACATTTATAAATTCGAAACAATTACACTCCTTCATAAACGACATATAGATATTATTTGTATTTGTTACACACTCATTAGTTTTATAACCATTAGCACAATCATTCGTTTATAAATGTATGTATTAGTGGTAGTGATTATTTGTTTGTTGGTAGTAGTAGTGGTGGGGCAAACATCCAAACAACTTATACCAAAATACACCAAACATACGGGTATATCAGTCAAAAACCACAAAACTATAGTTTATAAATAGGGATGAGATTTCCATGCAAATGCAAGTTTTTTGTCGATAGTCTAAAAACGATATCGACCAATTATCTTTCCGAATCAAGAAATTTGCGTTAAAATGGCATCGATTTGTTTTTGCATATTTTTGCATATTTTGGTGAAAATGCATATTTTTGCATATTTTGGTTTTAAATGCATATTTGGTGCATATTTCCAACTTTTAAGTGCATATTTTTGCATATTTTAGCATAAATTAGCAAAAACACAAATTGAAATTTATTTGTTTCAAAAACTATTTTAAATTTTAAAAATTTATTTTGGAAATAAGAAAAAAAAAATTTTTTTCTTTAAAATTTTTTTAAAGATTGTCTTAAGTTCTAAAAAATCTTGGTTATATAAAGTTTTAAACGTTACTATTTAAACTCGGCGTTACTTTTTGCTTTTTAAGAAGATTTTCCTATTAAAACAATATTTTCTTTGCACACATTTTATTTTTTAGTGCATATTTTTAAGTTTTTTAGTGCATATTTTGAGTTTTTTAGCGCATATTTTAAGCGCATATTTTCGATTTTTTAGTGCATGAAAATCTCATCCCTATTTATAAATATAAATAAATATATTTATACGTTATTCTTTAAATCTTTCAAAGGCTACAATTCTATTCATGTGAAAAATTATATTTTTTTTCTTCAAATTTCCATTTAGTTTTCAAAGCCAAGATTTTTCTTCCTTTTTGGGAGTCATATTGTTTGTGTACTATTTTTCTGACAATATTTGCGGTTGTATTAATTGGCCAAAACTTAAATTCTAGTTGTTTTTTGAGTTTACTTAATTATGGCAAAAACTATAGAAAATACTAAAAGATCTTAAGATTTTTGTCTGTTGATGTCAATTTATTTGATTTTAGAAATTAAAAAAGGATTAATTTAGTAAATTGACCATGGAAACTAAAGTAAGTTATGTTTGAGGAAATGAAAAAGTGGAAAACTAATAAAAAAATTCATTACGTAAGGAAAATTTTTAATACTAAAAAAATGTTTGTATAAAAAAATGTTTGTATAAAAAAATGTTTGTATAAAAAAATGTTTGTATAAAAAAATGTTCAGATTCAGAGACATTTTTCGTATAAAAAAATCTTTGTCTGACATAAATTTTTCTTTAAAAAATTATGTCTGACATAAATTTTTCTATAAAAAATTATGTCTGACATAAATTTTTCTATAAAAAATTATGTCTGACATAAATTTTTCTATAAAAAATTATGTCTGACATAAATTTTTCTATAAAAAATTATGTCTGACATAAATTTTTCTTTAAAAAATTATGTCTGACATAAATTTTTCTATAAAAAATTATGTCTGACATTAATTTTTCTATAAAAAATTATGTCTGACATAAATTTTTCTATAAAAAATTATGTCTGACATAAATTTTTCTATAAAAAATTATGTCTGACATAAATTTTTCTATAAAAAATTATGTCTGACATAAATTTTTCTATAAAAAATTATGTCTGACATAAATTTTTCTATAAAAAATTATGTCTGACATAAATTTTTCTATAAAAAATTATGTCTGACATAAATTCTTCTATAAAAAATTATGTCTGACATAAATTTTTCTATAAAAAATTATGTCTGACATAAATTTTTCTATAAAAAATTATGTCTGACATAAATTTTTCTATAAAAAATTATGTCTGGCATAAATTTTTCTATAAAAAATTATGTCTGACATAAATTTTTCTATAAAAAATTATGTCTGACATAAATTTTTCTATAAAAAATTATGTCTGACATAAATTTTTCTATAAAAAATTATGTCTGACATAAATTTTTCTATAAAAAATTTCTATAAAAAATTATGTCTGACATAAATTTTTCTATAAAAAATTTTGTCTGACATAAATTTTTCTATAAAAAATTATGTCTGACATAAATTTTTCTATAAAAAATTATGTCTGACATAAATTTTTCTATAAAAAATTATGTCTGACATAAATTTTTCTATAAAAAATTATGTCTGACATAAATTTTTCTATAAAAAATTATGTCTGACATAAATTTTTCTATAAAAAATTATGTCTGACATAAATTTTTCTATAAAAAATTATGTCTGACATAAATTTTTCTATAAAAAATTATGTCTGACATAAATTTTTCTATAAAAAATTATGTCTGACATAAATTTTTCTATAAAAAATTATGTCTGACATAAATTTTTCTATAAAAAATTATGTCTGACATAAATTTTTCTATAAAAAATTATGTCTGACATAAATTTTTCTATAAAAAATTATGTCTGACATAAATTTTTCTATAAAAAATTATGTCTGACATAAATTTTTCTATAAAAAATTATGTCTGACATAAATTTTTCTATAAAAAATTATGTCTGACATAAATTTTTCTATAAAAAATTATGTCTGACATAAATGTTTCTATAAAAAATTATGTCTGACATAAATTTTTCTATAAAAAATTATGTCTGACATAAATTTTTCTATAAAAAATTATGTCTGACATAAATTTTTCTATAAAAAATTATGTCTGACATAAATTTTTCTATAAAAAATTATGTCTGACATAAATTTTTCTATAAAAAATTATGTCTGACATAAATTTTTCTATAAAAAATTATGTCTGACACAAAATTTTCTATAAAAAATTATGTCTGACATAAATTTTTCTATAAAAAATTATGTCTGACATAAATTTTTCTATAAAAAATTATGTCTGACATAAATTTTTCTATAAAAAATTATGTCTGACATAAATTTTTCTATAAAAAATTATGTCTGACATAAATTTTTCTATAAAAAATTATGTCTGACATAAATTTTTCTATAAAAAATTATGTCAGACATAATTTTTTGTAGAAAAAAAATTATGTCTGACATAAAAAATTATGTCTGACATAAATTTTTCTATAAAAAATTATGTCTGACATAAATTTTTCTATAAAAAATTATGTCTGACATAAATTTTTCTATAAAAAATTATGTCTGACATAAATTTTTCTATAAAAAATTATGTCTGACATAAATTTTTCTATAAAAAATTATGTCTGACATAAATTTTTCTATAAAAAATTATGTCTGACATAAATTTTTCTATAAAAAATTATGTCTGACATAAATTTTTCTATAAAAAATTATGTCTGACATACATTTTTCTACAAAAAATTATGTCTGACATAAATTTTTCTATAAAAAATTATGTCTGACATAAATTTTTCTATAAAAAATTATGTCTGACATAAATTTTTCTATAAAAAATTATGTCTGACATAAATTTTTCTATAAAAAATTATGTCTGACATAAATTTTTCTATAAAAAATTATGTCTGACATAAATTTTTCTATAAAAAATTATGTCTGACATAAATTTTTCTATAAAAAATTATGTCTGACATAAATTTTTCTATAAAAAATTATGTCTGACATAAATTTTTCTATAAAAAATTATGTCTGACATAAATTTTTCTATAAAAAATTATGTCTGACATAAATTTTTCTATAAAAAATTATGTCTGACATAAATTTTTCTATAAAAAATTATGTCTGACATAAATTTTTCTATAAAAAATTATGTCTGACATAAATTTTTCTATAAAAAATTATGTCTGACATAAATTTTTCTATAAAAAATTATGTCTGACATAAATTTTTCTATAAAAAATTATGTCTGACATAAATTTTTCTATAAAAAATTATGTCTGACATAAATTTTTCTATAAAAAATTATGTCTGACATAAATTTTTCTATAAAAAATTATGTCTGACATAAATTTTTCTATAAAAAATTATGTCTGACATAAATTTTTCTATAAAAAATTATGTCTGACATAAATTTTTCTATAAAAAATTATGTCTGACATAAATTTTTCTATAAAAAATTATGTCTGACATAAATTTTTCTATAAAAAATTATGTCTGACATAAATTTTTCTATAAAAAATTATGTCTGACATAAATTTTTCTATAAAAAATTATGTCTGACATAAATTTTTCTATAAAAAATTATGTCTGACATAAATTTTTCTATAAAAAATTATGTCTGACATAAATTTTTCTATAAAAAATTATGTCTGACATAAATTTTTCTATAAAAAATTATGTCTGACATAAATTTTTCTATAAAAAATTATGTCTGACATAAATTTTTCTATAAAAAATTATGTCTGACATAAATTTTTCTAGAAAAATTTAATTCGGACATAAAGCAGCTTTCATTCTTTTTTAGAAAAATCATATTAAGTTTCGGTGTTTTTTTAAATCATAAATTTAAATTAATGTTTACAGTTTTTCATAATTTTTAAAATCTTCTTACAAAAATCTTAACATATCCCAAAGAAGCAAAAAGAAAAAATGAATAACTTATAGTTGCAAATTCTTTTTCAAAATTTTTTTAGCGTCATAAATAATAATTATACAAGTAAAGCTTAAGCTTAAGACATTTCATTAAAGAAGTCTTTAGCATCCTTTTTTTCTATCTTCAACAACAGGGACCCATCCTTGGAATGTATTTAACGCAACACACATAGTCTTAAGAAAAGCAAAGGCAGCATATCTACACGCATTACAACACACACACTTACATATACTCGCAGGAAAGTATAGATTGGCACATCCGTTTAGCCTAGAAAAAAGCTTAAGAAAACTGACAAAAATTTTCCTTTTAGGAACCATGTGTGCATTTTATTATTATGAAGATTTTACCCAACATTTTCATGTTAAGATGGAAAATTTAGTAGAGTAAGTAAATGAGTAAGTAGCTGTGTGTAAGTGTGTGTGTGTGTAAGTTTGCGAATGTGTCTACAAAACAAATACTCGTATATTATGAAAAAGGATTAATGCGTAACATAACACAAGTTAGCAAGCAACAAACTGTAAGCAGGATATTTACAAAACAGGAAAAGGAAAACATAATAAAAATTCCTGTTGTTATAAACGCATATGTATTTGTAAATGTGCTTGATAATTTTTACTTCTTTTACTCCTGCTTATTTTTTCCCATCCAACTGCCTTAACAGTTTCTGCCCAAAACAGTTTAAGTCATAATTATTAAAGAAAATAAATTATAATCGTTAAATGTCAGCCATTCATTAAGTCGTTTATTTTGTACGTTCATACTAAGATTTTTTTTCTTCTTAATTCCTCAAGTAAACGTTTGTAGATCCTTGTGTAACATTATTTTATCATACCATAAAGTAGCCATATGAGGGCAGCAGGATAATAAGGGGTTTCTATATTGTTTATTGTTGATTAGTTTTCTTTATCAAAAAGACACATTTGGCTCATATTTAATTCTAAAATGTAACAAAGTGAAATCCTTTAATAGGGTATATACATAGAAGTTTGTCATTAGGTTTTTTGCACATCGAAGTATGGGATATGTTTCCTATAGAAAAAGACTCAGATTCTAAGATAGTTTTCCTATAGGAACATTCTCAGACTCTAAGACATCGAAAAAGTCTCGATTCTGATACATTTTTCCTATAGAAAAAGTCTCAGATTATGAGACATTTTTTTCTATAGAAGAAGTTTGAGATTCTGAGACATTTTTTCTTCAGAAAAAGTCTCAGATTTCATAAGTTGTGTCAGTTGACACGAAAACCCCCATATATAAAACAAGTAAAAAAGTTAAATTCGGCCTTGCCGAATGTAGTGATACCCTCCACAATTTAAAAAAGATTATTGCAAACAACTTTATTTAAGAGGAAATTACTTTTGAAAAAAAAAAAAAAATTGAAAAAAAATTTCCGCGAAAAAAAATTTTGGTAAAAAAAAAATCCGCGATTTTTTTCTTTTTGTGTCAAAAAATATGTTCGTACTTGTTTAAATACCAGTTGGTGTTCAATTATGTTAACATATGTCAACCAGAAGCCGAATTAAAGCATTTTGTATTTTTAGGTTATGTTGAATGTACCGAAATTTTTGAGGTGTGCTTACATTTTCGTTCATAACTTTTGAACCGCTGAACCGATATCGCTCAATTACAATACCAAACTTCTCGGGAGAACTTCCAATATATATGTTAAGTTTCAGTCATCTCTGTGCAATATTTTGTCCGCGAGAGCATTTTCAACAGACAGACAGACGGACAGACGGACAGACGGACAGACGGACAGACGGACATCGCTAGAATGTCTTAAAATCGATCGGGCATAATGAATATATATACTTTATGGGGTCCCAGACCGATATTTCGATGAGTTACAAACGGAATGACAAACTTATATATACCCTCTATCACTAAGTGGAGGGTATAAAAACAATTTCCATTTACAAGACAAACCAACATTTTAAATCCTGCGGATGATAACACTAACTGGCGTGTTTGAAACCGGTATTGGAAATACCAGAAATGTCTATAATTTTTAGAAATTTAATTTTTCTTCTACATTTTTTCAACTTAAACCCTAACAAAAAGAGATTAGTTTTTTTAGTTTTTCGGAATATTCCTGTTGTTTTCCGAATTTAACAATTTTGTTTGTAAATTTTAACCTTATTTTTTTACACTTAGGGGGTATATGGGTTTATCGGTTTCGTGGCTTTTCCTTACTTAATATTTTAAAACATCTAGTTCCTGAAGGACATAATTTATGAAATAAATAATAATATTATACAAACAACATTTTTGTTCATATAAAATTTTATATAAAGTTAATATGCAAACCAATTTATCTTTTTGATAAAAACTCATTTTAGTTAAACTCTTACGAATATTTATATTCATAATTTCTTATCAGCTAAAAGAAACAAAAAAATAAAATCGTTAATATTACACAATAACATACCCAACATTTTATATTATAATGTATGTAGTCTTTCATATATGAAAATGTATTCATATTAAAAAGAAATGTTCTTCTTCTTTAAAAAAAAAAACACACATTTAAATTACCATAGGGGTGCATCTTTAGTTCCGTTTCCGTTTGGTGGTTTCATTTCTTTTATTTTTTGTGATTTTTAGGGGAAAGTCTCCCAACACATAAAAAATACTTAACTAAAACTTTGGAAAAATTTTCTTCAAAATAGTTTATAAGTTTTCCCACAATCTAGTTAAATTTAACTAAAAGTTGGGAAATTTTCTAAACTGTTAGGAAAACATTTTGGTTTTTGTACTATTGAATAGTCTATTAGTTTACTTAAATGGAAATTCTTAACACATGGAAGAATTCTTACCGCAAAAGAAATTTTCCCTAATTATATATATATAAAACCTTTATTTTTAAGATATACTCCACTTCTTTAGTTTTAGGACGTATTTTTCTACCAATTAGTTCATCTTCTTAGATTTGAGGAAGTTTTTTTCCACTATTTTAGTATAATTTTTATAACTCGGGTATTTTTTTTTAAACTTAAAATGGCGATATCTTAAAAACTTAACCAGACAGAGCAAAATGGAGGCCATTTTTTTGGATCGCCATAGTATCGCTGGTCCTTTTCACATGTGAGACATTCCACACCAAATGTCCAGCGAAAAACATGTGTACCGTAAATTTCTGAATATGTTGTACTAGCTAACTCGCCCGGTACTTCGTTACCGGTTAGCTGTAACAAAAAAAAAACAACTTTATTACTTCAAATTCTTATTAATTTATAATTAAACATAAAAATTGTTAGTTTCGACCTTTAAAATATTATATTTTGAGTAGATTTAAAGTAGCAACAAATTTTATTTTGGCGAAACGATCTCATAGTTCAAACTTTAAGTTTCAAGGAACATTAGTGCATAAGAAACAATATGTACCAAATTGAAGCGAAAATTCAAAAATTTATTTTCCCAGAATGTAATTTCCGCAAGTGGATCGTAAAGTACCAATTTTAAGTATTTCTACTTTCTCCCTTTTTCCCCATTAGAAGCAGAATTTTCATAAAAGTACTTATTTTAGAATGTTATTTCCGCGAAAGGATCGTACAGACCAAATTTCAAGTATCTAGGACCATTAATTCAGTAGATACAAAATTGCCCTACTTTCCCCAATTTCCCCCTTAGAAGCAGAATTTTCTAAAAAAGTGCTTCTTCCAGAATGTTATTTCCGCGAGAGGATAGTACACTCCAAACTTCAAGTATCTACGACCATTATTTCAGCAGATACAAAACAGTTCAAAATTCAAGTATCTAGGACCATTAGTTCAGCAGATACAAAATTGCCCTACTTTCCCCCTTTTCCACCTATAAAAAAAAAATTTCAAAAAAGTACTTCTTTCAGAATGTTTTTTCCGCGAGAGGATCGTTAACTCCAAATTTCAAGTATCTAGGACCGTTAGTTCACCAGATACAAAATTGCCCTAATTTCCCCCTTTTTCCCCGTAGAAGCGAAATTTTCAAAAAAGTACCTCCATTAGAATGTTGTTTCCGCAAGAAGATTCAAATTTCAAATTTGCCCTACTTTCCATCTTTTTCCCCCATAGAAGTAGATTTTTCCAAAAAAGTACTTCTTCCATAATGTTATTTCCGCGAGAGGATCGTACAGTCCAAACTTCAATATCTAGGACCATTAGTTCAGCAGATACAAAATTGCCCTTCTTTCCCCCTTTAAAAAGTAATTTTCAAAAAAGTACTTCTTTCAATATGTTATTTCCGCGAGATGATCCTATATAGCAAATGTCATGTTTTTAAGACCATTAGTTTAAAATTTACCAAATTGCCCTATTTTCCCCCTCTTGGCCCTCCTTAAAACCAAAATTTTCAAAAAGTGTATTTTTCAAAAAATTATTTCCGCGAGAGGATCAAAACTTAAAGTTTTAGTTCAGAAGATACAAAATTGCCCTAGTTTCCCCCTTCTACTTTTTTCAAGATGTTTTTTTTTTGCGAGATGATCCTAGAGTTCAAATTTCAAGTTTCTGGAACCATTTGTTTAAAAGATAAATAATGTACCGATTTTCCTTATTTCACCCCCTTTCCCACCGTGGAGGAGGAATTTTTCAAACAATATTTTTCCTGAATGTTGTTTCCGCGAGAGGATCCTAAAGACCAAACTTCACGATTCTGGGACCATTTGTTCAGAAGATAAAAAATTTACCGATTTTCCCTATTTTCCCCATTTCCCACCCTTGGAGTCGGAATTTTCAAAAAATTTTGTTTTCCGCATGTTAATTCCGCGAGAGGATCCTAGAGTCCAAATTTTAAGTTTCTGGGACCATTTGTCCAGAAGATAAAAAATGTACCAATTTGCTCTATTTTCCCGACCTTGGAGGCGGAATTTTCAAAAAAATATTTTTTTAGTTTTTTTTTCGCGAGAGGATCATAGAGTCCAAATTTCAAGTTTCTAAAACTATTAGTTCAAAAGATACAAAATCCCCCAAAGTGCCCTACTTTCCCCATTTTTTCCCATAGAAGTGGAAGTTCTTTAAGTATGTTATTTTCGCGAAAGGATCGTTCAGTTCAAATTTCAAGAATCTAGGACCATTAGTTCAGCAGATTCAAAATTGCCCTTCTTTCCCCCTTTTTCCCTCAGAATTTTGAAAAGTACTTTCTTAAGAATGTTATTTCCGCGAGAGGATCGTTCAGCCAAACTTCAAGTATCTAGAACCATTAGTTCAGCAATTTTGAAAAAAGTACTTCTTTCAGAATGGTAATTCCAAGACAGAGGATCGTGCAGTCTAAGTTTCAAGTATCTAGGACCATAAGTTGAGCAGATACAAAATTGCCCTACTTTCCGCCTTTTCCCCCTTAGAAGCGGAACTTTCCACAAAAAGGACTTATTTTAAAATGTTATTTCCGCAAGAGGATCATACAGTTAAAATTTCAAGTATCTAGGATCATTAGTTCAGCAGATACAGAATTGCCCTACTTTCCACCTTTTCCCCCTTTAGAAGGAGAACTTTCAAAAAAGTACTTCTTCTAGAATGTTCTTTCCGCGAGAGTATCGTAAAGTCCAAACTTCAAGTATGTAGGACTATTAGTTCAGCAGATTCAAAATTGCCCTATTTTCTCCCTTTTCCCCCCGTAGAATCAGAATTTAAAAAAAAGTTAAAAGTAGAGTTTTCAAAAAAGTACTTCCTTGAGAATGTTATTTCCGCGAAAGGATCGTACAGTCCAAATTTCAAGTATATAGGACCATTATTTCAGCAGATACAAAATTGCCCTACTTTTCCCCTTTTTCCCACTCAAAATCGGAATATTTATAAAAGTACTTCTTTCAGAATGTTATTCTCGCGAAAAGATCGTTCAGTCCAAATTTCAAGTCTCCCAGTTCTACTTTCCCTCTTTTCCCTCTTAGAGGCGTAATTTTCCAAAAAGTCCCCCATTCGAATTTTATTTCCGCGAGCGGATCGTGCAGTCCAATTTTAAAGTATCTAGGATTATTTGTTCAACAGATACAAAATTGGCCTACTTTCCCCTTTTTCCCCCTTAAAAGAAGAATTTTTAAAAAAGTATTTCTTTCCGAATGTTATTTCCGCGGGAGGATCCTACAGTCCAATTTTCAAGTATCTAGGACCATTAGTTCAGCAGATTCAAAATTGCTCTATTTTCCCCTCTTTTCCCCTTAAAGCTTAGTACTCTGTTTTTTACGGTGAAAATTTCACTTAAACTTTCAACGCCATAAGCTAAGTACTCTGTTTCTTACGGTGAAAATTTCACTTAAACTTTAAACGCCTCAAATTGCAATAAAACATTTAAAAATCAAGAACTTTTGACAATGATAAGAAAGAAACGATCATAACAAAACTGAAATGTCACTTTGTCACGGCAATTTAAATTGTCTTGTATAATAAAAATGAGTGAAAACTTTTTTAACAATTTCCCCTTAATTCCTCGCGTTGCCAATTTTTTTTTTTTTATATGGAGTTTGACAGATTTTTTCCCGTGAAACCGAACAGAGTACTTAGCTTTAAATCGTAATAAAACATTTAGAAATCAACAAATTTTTACAATTATAAGAAAGAAACGATCATAACAAAACTGAAATGTCACTTTTTCACGGCAATTTAAATTGTCTTGTATAATAAAAATGGGTGAAAACTTTTTTTTAACAATTTCCCTATAATTCCTCGCGCTGCCAAAATTTATTTTTTTATATGGAGTTTGACAGATTTTTTCCTGTGAACTCAAACAGAGTACTTTGCTTAAAAGAGGAATTTTTAAAAAAGTATTCCTTTCCGAATGTTATTTCCGCGGAAGGATCGTAGAGTCCAATTTTCAAGTATCTAGGACCATTACTTTAGCATATACAAAATTGCACTACTTTCCCCCTTTCTACCCCTTAAAAGTGAAATTTTCAAAAAAGTACTTCTTTTAGAATGTTATTGCCGCGATATGATCCCATATTCCAAATGTCATGTTGCTAAGACCATTAGTTTAAAGTTTAGCAAATTGCCCTATTTTCCCCCTTTTGGGCTTCCTTAAAACCAAAATTCTCAAAAAAGTATAATTTTCAAAAAATAATTTCCGCGAGAGCATCCAGATTCAAAATTTCAAGTTTGTTCAGAAGATACAAAATTGCCCTATTAAACCCCTTCTACTCCCACCCCCACCCTTATAAAAGGATTTTTCAAAATATTACTTTTTACAAACTGTTTTTTCCGCGAGAGGATCATAGAAATAAAATTTCAAGTTTCTGGGACCATTCGTTTAGCAGATACGAAACTGCCCTTCTTTCCCCATTTTCCCCCTTTAAAAACGAATTTTTCAAAAAGTACTTCTTTTAGAATGTTATTTTCGGGATAGGATTGTACAGTTCAACCATTAGTTCAGCAGATACAAAATTGCCCTGCTTTCCCCCTTTTTTGCCGTAGAAGCGGAATTTTTAAAAAAGTTTTCCTTTAACAATGTTATTTCCGCGAGAGGATCGTTCAGTTGAAATTTCAAGTATCTAGGACCATGAGTTCAGCAGATTCAAAATTACCCCACTCACCCCCTTTTTCCACGGAATTTTCAAAAAGTACTTTCTTTAGAATATTATTTCCGCGAGAGGATTGTACAGTTCAAATTTCAAGTATCTAGGACCATTAGTTCAGCAGATACAAAATTGCCCTACTTCCCCCTTTTTCCTTGTAGAAGCGGAATTTTTGAAAAAGGTCTTCTTTAAGACTGTTATTTTCGCGAAAGGATCGTACAGTTAAAATTTCAAGTATTAAGAACCATTAGTTCAGCAGATTCAAAATTGCCCTACTTTACCCCATTTTCCCCCAGAATTTTGAAAAAGTACTTCCTTTAGAATGTTATTTCCGCGAGAGGATCGTTCACTCCAAATTTCAAGTATCTAGGACCATATTTTCAGCAGATACAAAATTGCCCTACCTTCCCCTTTTTCCCCCTTTAAAGCGGAATTTTCAAAAAATTACTTTTTTCAGAATGTTATTTCCGCGAGAGGATCGTGCAGTCCACGCGAGAGGATCGTGCAGTCCTATTTGTTCAGCAGATACAAACCGGAATTTTTCAAAAAAATACTTCTTTCAGAAAGTTATTTCCGCGAGAGGATCGTACAGTCCAAATTTCAAGGATCTACGACCATTAGTTCAGCAGACACAAAATTACCCTACTTTCCACCTTTTTCGCCCTTAGAAGCCAAATTTTCAAAATAGAATTTTCTTCACAATGTTATTTCCGCGAAGGATCCCATAGTCAAAATTTTTAAGTTTTTGTGAAAATTAGTTAGTACTATTATTAGTACTATTATCCCCCTTTTCCACCCTAGAAGCGGAATTGAAAAAAAAACTTTGTTTCGGAATGTTTTTTCCGCGAAAGGATCTTATAGTCCAAACTTTAAGTATCTAGAACCATTAGGTCAGAAAAAAGAATATGTACCAAAGAAGTTCCTTTTTAAAAAAGTACTTTCTTCAGACTATTATTTCCGCGAGAGGTTCCTATAGTCCAAATTTCAGGTTTCTGTGACCATTAGTTCACAATATAGAAAATGTTCAAAATCGTTCTATTTCCCCCCCCCCAAATTTGAATGAAAAATTTTCAAAAAATACTTTCTCTAGAACATAAATTCCGTGAGAGGATCATATAGTCCAAATTTTTAAGTTTCTAGGACCATTAGTTCAGAAGATACAAAATGTACCTATCCTACTTTCCCCCTTTCAACCCCCTAGAATCAGAATTAAAAAAAACTTTGTTTCAGAATGTTTTTTCCGTTAGAGGATCTTATAGTCCAAACTTTAAGTTTCTAGGACCATTAGGTCAAAAGATAGAACATGTACCAAATTGCCCTTTTTCCCCCATTTCCCCCCATTTCCCCTTCTTATTTAAAAAAAAAATACTTTCTTTAGAGTATTATTTCCGCGAGAGGATCCTATAGTCTAAATGTTAGGTTACTGGGGCCATTAGTTCAGAAGATCGAATGTTCAAAATTGTCCTATTTCCCCCTAAATTTATGTGATTAAATCAATAAATTCCCAAAAATAAAAAAATAAATGAGAAAAAAAATTGAGTAAAAAATTTGAGTCAAAAAATTAAGCGAAAAAAACACGCGAAAACACCTTCTAAGTAAAAAATTTAAGTAAAAAAATTGAGTAAAAAAACTGAAGAATAAAATAGTGAAAAAAATGTTTAGTAAAAAAAATTGAGTGAAAAAAAATTTTGAGTAAAAAAAAAATTTTTGAGTGAAAAAAAATTTTGAGTGAAAAAAAATTGAGTGAAAAAAAATTGAGTGAAAAAAAATTTTTGAGTGAAAAAAAATTTTGAGTGAAAAAAAATTTTGAGTAAAAAAAAATTTGAGTGAAAAAAAAATTTTGAGTAAAAAAAAATTTTGAGTGAAAAAAAATTTGTAAAAAAAAAAAATTGTAAAAAAAAATTTTGAGTGAAAAAAAATTTTGAGCGAAAAAGTTTTGAGTGAAAAAAAATTTTGAGTGAAAAAAAATTTTGAGTGAAAAAAAATTTTGAGTGAAAAAATTTTAGTAAAAAAATGTTTTTTCCCCGAGAGGATACTATAGTTCAAATATCTAGTTTCTAGGACCATTAGTTCAAAATTCACCAAATTGCCCTATTTTCCCCCTTTTTGTCCCCCTTAAAACCGGAATTTTCAAAAAAGTACTTTTTTCAAAATGTTATTTCCGCGAGAGTATCCTATATTCAAAATTTCAAGATTGTAGGACCATTAGTTCAGAAGATACAAAATGTACCAACTTGCCCTATTTTCCCCCTCCCCCCCACCTTAGAAACGGAATTTTCAAAATATTACTTTTTCCAAAATGTTATTTCCCCGAGAGGGTCCTAGACTTCAAATTTCAAGTTTCTGGGAGCATTTGTTGAGAATATAAAAAATGTAACAATTTGCCCTATTTCCCCCTTTTTCCCCCCTTGGAGGCGGAATTTTCCAAAAAAAATTTTTCCGAAATTTTATTTCCGCGAGAGGATCTTAGAGTTCAAATTTGAAGTTTCTAGGACTATTAGTTCAAAAGATACAAAATCCCCCAAAGGGCCCTATTTTCCCCTTTTGCCCCCTTAGAATCGAAATTTCCAAAAATCCCTTCTTAGTGGGTGGTTTTGTCGGGAGCCGAACCTACATTCCAAATTTCAAGTCTCTAGCTTCAGCGGTTTGGGCTGGGCGATGATTATTGCCAATCAGTCAGTCAGTCAGTCAGTCAGTCAGTCAGTCAGTCAGTCACCACACTCTTTTATATATATAGATGAATAGCCCTATGTGGAACTAAGAAAATTGCGTTTTTGGTTTTTCAATTTTTCACAAACTGTGCTTAGGAGGCACCACAATCTCAAAAATTTACATTCTTGTATATTTTTGTATGGGATATCGATTATTTTTTTTTTTTTTTTTTTTGGAAAATTTTCATAACCCGTTCTGAAATTTTCCCTTTTTTTAAAAAAGTCAATTTATCAATTTTTTTTAAGTTTAGATGTTTGTCTATCCACACAAAAAAATCAGACAAGTGTTTTTCGTTTTTTTTTTTCGAGAAAATCGAATTTGAATTTTTTTTGAATTTCATAACAATTTAGTAATTTGCTTGTATTTTCTTATTTGAACATAACGTATGAGTATTATTTATGCAAATATTTGTTACTCATCCGCTTTGCTAAAACAAGAAAATACAAGCAAACCACAAAATTCTTCTGAAATTTAATATTGAACGGCGATTTTCTCGAAAAAAAACACGCGTCTGAATTTTTTTGCGTGGATAGGCAAACAACTAAACTTAAAAAAAAAAATAAAAAAAAACAATGGCCGGATTTTTGATAAATTTACTTTTTTAAATATTGGTAAATTTCAGGACGGGGTTTATAATCGAATTTTTCATCGATAGCCCATAAAAAAGTATACACGAATACTAATTCTTGAGATTATGGTGTTTTAATTTAACCCATTAATGACGGATGGATAGAAAAATACCCAAAAATATAGCTGTCTTAGAAAAATTCTAGCTAGAAAAAGGCGACCGATATTGCAAATCGTTTTTCACGAATTGATAGAAGAAAGATAAAACTAGTGAAGAAAAATTTTAAGAATCAGATCGGAACATGACTGGGGGGAAAATTGGCGGGTCAAAAGCCAATAATTTCTCAAAGTTAACTATTTTTTAACATAAATGGATCTGGAAAGTTTAGAGAGTAGACTTGGTGCATTATAGCATACCTCAAAAACAAAAACCACCCGGATAGGATCACTTCTCTGGGCCACAGGTTCAATTTTATGGCATTGGTATTAAAAAACCCACTTAGGCATAAAAGGGTTCCAAATATAATTTTTGTTTTTGCTATATATTCAAAAATATTTTAAGTAAAAATGAGTTTTTTGTAAAAACAAAAGTTGGAATAATGATTTGTGACTACAAAATAAGTTTAGTTGTTTAATTTCGAAAGGATTAATTTCATAATACGGTTATTAGAGTCATTTCAGCTAAGTTTGAAGAGGACATTCGTATGGGGACTAAGTCTAAAGATGGACCGATTTTTTCAAAGGTTCTGTTTCAAATTTCAGCCAAATATATTGATAATTTTGACCTGTATGGTGATAAAACGTTTGCATGGACGGACGGACAGACGGACGCACATAGCAAAATCGACTCAAAAGTGATTATAAGTCAATCGGTATACTTTAAAGTGTGTATTTCGTAGATTTTCATCAAAAATTACAATAAATATGTTTACTGTTACCGTTTGCAAAGCTTTTATATTTAAAACAAATGAGAGTGTTAAATTCGGCTGTGCCGAATCTTTTATACCCTCCAAAATGTAAAAAAAAATTGTCAGGGGCGTTTTTTTTTGGTAAGAGGGGGGGGGGGGGAGGGTGGTAATGGGGGTCAGTGGGGGACTTTGAGAGTACCTTCCCATCGCGATAAATACACCAAATGTTTCATTTATTTTACAGAAATACAAAAAAAACATGTAAAAAAAGTGTATTTTTACAGATGTTGGTTCAGTTCTTCAAGGGGGAACTTTTTTCCCCCTGGCCCGATATTGCCCATTCACGAACTTAACCTGCCTATCAACATGAGACAAATTTGTGCCAAACTTCAGGAGTCTAGCTGTTTTATTTTGGACTGCATTGTGTTATCTACGGACAGACGGACGGACGGACATTCACAGAATGTCTTAGAATCGATCATAGATCAATAATATATATACTTTATGGGGTCCCAGACCGATATTTCGATGCGTTACAAATGGAATGACAAAGTAAGTATACCCCCATACTATGGTTGAAGGGTATAAAAATATATGGGGCATTCCATGTGAAATCGGACACTTTAAAAAACTTTTTTTTTAGATTTTCCCAATTTGTTTACAGTTTTCAGTACCCTTTGAAAACTACTTCGT
Organism: Pegoplata infirma; assembly: GCA_963921195.1. Taxonomy (NCBI): domain Eukaryota; kingdom Metazoa; phylum Arthropoda; class Insecta; order Diptera; family Anthomyiidae; genus Pegoplata; species Pegoplata infirma. Next base: position 76,933,415 of record OY992538.1, on the reverse strand, counting down.
GGTAAATTTTCATATTTTTTTGATGACCCGTTCAAAAGATATCGAATTTTGAAAAATTGATAGTTTCTTCCTTTACTCAAACTTCTTTTAATGATAACTTCTTTAATAATGGTCCAAATTTAATTTTTTTTTTCAAAATTTTTGTTTTTTTACGTACTTCTTAAAAAAAAATCCCAGACATTTTTTAAAATTTGTTCCAACCGATATAACTGCCCTAATAGTGCCCTTAGAGCAACAAAATGTATGACCGACCCACAATATTTTTTTAGTCCAAACATTTTCTTTGAACACACCTACCCTCTATCTTTAACTGTTAAGGCGATCCCCATACAATTGTTTTTATTTTTTGGAAATTTGTTTTATTTAATCAGTGAGACCGACCCCCATTTATTTTTACCCTACAACATTTTTTCAAAACATACCTACGCCCTATCTCCACTCCCTAAGTAGGCTCCCATACAAATAACAGTTGGAGCAAATTTTATAAAAATGCCCCATATATAATTTTCGTTAATGTCTGAGTGGATAGAAAAATACCCAAGCGCCAGAGGTTCGTGTACGACAGATTAAAAATAAATAAAAATACCACGTCTATATAAATGCCCTAAATACTTACTGTGCAATTTTGTCATAATTGGACCACGGATTCGGGGTTCAGACATTAATGGTTTAATAAATATTTAATGAAGGCAACTCGACACAAATTTTAAAATTTTTTCAATATTTAGCCACGCCTCTCATTAAGCCAAGCCTCTTGAAAAATTGAAAAACCAAAAACGAAATTTTCTTAGTTCCCTATAGAGCTATCAACAAAACCTATTCAGAAATTCATGGGACACATGTGTTTTTTTCGCTGGACATTTGGTGTGGAATGCCTCATATGTATATTGGTAAAGTTTGGCAGGAATGAGATAACTTCTTAAACAGGACTAAAGCACCTCGAAAAACTAATTTTCTCACATTTTTAAATAAATTATCAATGTTTTAAATTTAAAAATCCTTTCCATTTTTTAGCAGTCCTTCCCGTTTAGTGATAAATTTTTGTTTCTTCTTATTGCTGTTCATTTTTTTCATACAAACATATTTAGTAGATTTTTATGAACAACAATAATTCATTTTTACTTTTTGCATATGAATTTTTCTTTTTTCCTTTATTTATTTATATTCTGATGTATATTTTTCATTTAACTGATACGAATGAAAAAAAGTTCATTCGTAAGTTAATAAATATTGTACTATTTAGAGTATAGAGATTTTATTTAAAAAGATAAATTTCGCATAAAGTAAAAGACTTCATAAGTCAACATTTTACCGAAATTAATATTTAGTAATCAACATTTATTCCAAAGGTAAAATATATTAGAATCTGATAGTTTTTGTATTGGAGTATGTTTAAGAGACATAATTTTTCCTTTACAAAAATTTGTTTCAGAATTTTCTAAATCGCAAAGGAAATGTCTGAGAATTCTCTATGAAATTAAATCTTTTAAACACTAAAAATTGATAATGGATTGAAAAGTTTTTTAAGTTATACGTGGTTTAGTAAGAAAAGTAAAATAAAATGTTTTTGACTATAACTTTAAAATTTGATGACGTCTGACAAGTTTGATCTCCATTTCTGTGATCTTCTCGACACGACCTACAACCCACATTAGGTCATTTGACAAGTATATTTGATTTCGTTTTTTTTTATGAACAGTGTTAATAATGGATTACATTTTTAAATAATCCAATAAAGTCAAAAAAGTATTGCATACCTTAAGGCGGTTATCAAAAATATTCATAATACACCCAGTGTTATGGTATTACTCATACTCTATGTGGTATATCGAGGGACTACTTATATTCAAAACCCTCTATCTTCCATTTTCACGAAAATTACTTTTTGATGGCAAAATATTCAGTAAAACGGCCCTCATCTATGGTGTAATTTTCAGAACAAAAAACTTTTTTTTTGCTATTTTATTTGTATTTTTGATTTTCTCTATCTCTTATACAATTAACTTTTCTGAATGCAAAACCCTCTATCTTTTCAAATAATTAATTTAGAAATACTTTTTTAGAATAATTTCTTCATGCATTACATGTTTTCATACTAATTTTTGCATGCTACACATGAATTTATCAACAAAATTCCAGAACCACGATTTTGGTCCACTGATGCTCATTTTTTCTGAAAATTCTTGTTTGACTTTTTTGAAAAATATGGCTCAAAATTTGGATGTCTTGTGTACATTATGAAACAAAAATTTTAATCTCAAAATCCCGATGCTGATCAGCATCTGTGGACCAAAATCGCGTTTTTAATTTTTTTTACTATTTTTTACAAAACATACTCAACAAAGTGTTAACTTTTGAGTCAAATTCGGTAAAAAAATAATTTTTGTCTTAAAAATTCGCACCTGTGGACCAAAACCGCGATTTCAGAATAATTTATAAGCCGTTATCGTTAATAAATTACGTTAAAAATTTAACGATGTCGTAAATGAAATCATAATAATTAATTTTTATTAAAATGCAAAACCCTCTATCTGATCATTTTTATTCATGTACTTAATATTTTTGAGAAACAAAACCCTCTATCTATCCTCTAAAATCCCCAATAGTGCAAAGTTTTAAAAACGAATCATATGTGATATTCAGTAGTTGATTTAAAAAAATATTGTAGAATATCGAATTTTAATTACTCTTACAATACGCGAAATAAACAGTTTTTTAGCTCTCCTAAAAAGTTGTGTTTTTTTAGATAGAGGGTTTTGAATATAGGCCCTCGATATATTATTTTTTAATGCATATAAAGCATGACATACCAAGAGTTAAGCTTCCTAGAAAAATATAATTGATTCCGTGAGAAATTTGGTATTTTGTTAATTTTTGTTTGGAGTTTTACAGGCCTTTTCACAGTTATAACTGGTTATGACAAATTTTATTATTTTTAGGGGCCTATTCACAAAAAAAGTCATAACTCAATCATAACTCAATTTTTTCCATGTGGATGTTGTAAACAATCATAAAAAAATACAAATTTTGTTTGAAAATTTCAAAAAAATAAAGACCTGCTACCCACATCGTCTCAAAATTGACAAACAATTTTACATTTTGAGGCTTTTTATGATTGTGTTTACAATAAACACAGGGAATATGAAGTTTGAAAATAATAAAATTAGTCATAACTAGTCATATCTGTGAATAGGCCTGTTAAACTTCATATTCCCTGTGTTTGTTGTAAACACAATCATAAAAAGTCTCAAAATTTAAAATTATTTGTCAATTTTGAGACGAACTGGGTAGCAGGTCTTTATTTTTTTGAAATTTTCAAACAAACTTTAATTTTTTAATGATTGTTTACAACAACTACATGGAACAAATGGAGTTATGATTGAGTTATGACTATTTTCTGTGAATCGGTCCATTATTATATTTTGTACACAATTTGTTTTCAAATGCTTTATGAGGTGGTGCCTCACTGTCCAACATCAAAATTCAGAAAACTCGGAAAAATACGGTAAAATTCAGACATGTTACGAAAAACTCTAAAACCAGTTCAAGAAAATTTAGAAAATTATATATAAGGGGGTTTTCGTGTCAACTGACACAACTTTTGAAACCGATGTCTTCCGATCGGGATGAAATTTGCACCAAGGTTAGTCCTATTGGATAGTAGTTTAGACACAATTTTTCAACGAGATCGGTCAAGGGCTCTCTGAGTTAGAGGGAGTCGAAATTTGACATTTTGGCCAAAGAGGTGTTTATTCTCATCCATGTAACTTCTTACCCATTGTTTTTAGCAAAAAGTGTCCCAAAGAGTTTAGAAAAAAATTTAAAAAAAAAATAAAAAAAAAAATTTTGATTTTTTTTCTTAAAAATCCAAAACTTTTTTGACTTTTTCCTCAAATTGGGCCTTTTTTTTGATTCAAAAGAAAGCTTAGGTCATTTCCTTTAAGAGCTATGGGGTCGCTTAGTGGGATGCGAGTGGGATATCTGTGAAATTTTTTTTTTAACCTTGGAACACAAAAAACGGTTCTTCAACTTTTACTATTAGGCGTGGGATAGCTAACCAGTTTTCGATTTCGATCCGCGATACCATCTAATTTTTATAGGTTCGAAAAAGAAGCACGAGCCAAAAAATGAGGGCGGTGGGGTGGGGCCATATGGCCCCTCAAAGGGTCAAAGTAAGGCGTAAAGAGGTTAAAATCCTCAAAAAGCCCCACAACTTGCCTAGAACTGCCCATGGATGGGTACAATGTGAGACCGGCCTCCATTAATTTTCTGCCCCCAACATTTTTCTTGAATATACCTAACCTCTATTTCCACTTCCTAAGGGGGCTCCCATACAAAATGACATTTTTATAAAATTTGCTCCTACCACTCTAACGGTCCATAGGGTGCCCCTAGAGAAGTAAAATGTATGTCCGACCCCCAATATTTTTTCAACTCCAACATTTTCTCAGAATATTATTTATTTTCAACTCTTAAGGGGGTCCCCATACATTTTTTTATTTTTTTTATTAGTTTTTAAAAATACATGTTTTTATAATGTATGGGAGCCCCCTAGGGAGTGGAGATAGGGTGTTATTATGTTCGGACAAAATGTTGGTAACTATAAAATAATGGGGGTTGGTCGTAATTTTTGCCTCTCTAGGAGGCACAGTAGGGCGGTAGGAGCTGGTTTAATAAAACAAATTTATAAAAAATAAAAGAAATGTATGGGGACCACCTTAAGGGTTAAAGATACATTGTAGGTATGTTTGCAAAAAATGTTGGAATTAATAAAATAATGGAGGTCGGTCATACATTTGGCTCTACTACGGGCAATTTAGGGTAAGTTAGAATGGTAGGAACAAGTTTTTTAAATATGTTTTGTATTGGAGCCGCCTTAGGAAGTGGAAATAGGGGTAAGGTATATTCAAGAAAAATGTTGGGGACAGAAAATTATTGGAGGTTCGTCTCATATTGCACCCCTCCAGGTGCGTTTCTAGGGCAGTTGTTGGGCTTTTTGGGGATTTTTACCTCTTTACGCCCAAATTTGACCCCGATGAGGGGCCATATGGCCCCACCCCACCGCCCTCATTTTTTGGCTCGTGCTTTTTTTTCGAACCTATAAAAATTAGAGGGTTCGGATCGAAATCGAAAACCGGTTAGCTATCCCTCGCCTAATAGTGCAAATTGAAGAACCGTTTTTTGTGTTCCAAAGTTAAAAATTTTTTTTTTCATAGATATCCCACTCGCATCCCACTAAGCGATCCCATAGCTCTTAAAGGAAATGACCTAAGCTTTCTTTTGAATCAAAAAAAAAAAGAGCTCAATTTGAGGAAAAAGTCAAAAAAGTTTTGGATTTTTAAGAAAAAAAAATCAAAATTTTTTTTTTATTTTTTTTATAATTTTTTTTCGAAAGACTGAAGAAATTGCTATCTAAACTCTTTGGGGCACTTTTTGCTAAAAACAATAGGTAAGAAGTAACATGGATGAGAATAAACACCTCTTTGCGCAAAATGTCAAATTTCTACCCCTCTAACTCAGAGAGTCCTTGACCGATCTCGTTGAAAAATTGGGTCTGAACTACTTTCTAATAGGACTAACCTTTGTGCAAATTTCATCCCAATCGGAAGATATCGGTTTCAAAAGTTGTGTCAGTGGACATGAAAACCCTCATAAATATTTTTAAAAATTAAGGAAAGTGTCGAAAATCTTGGAAAATGTTGAAAAATGTTTTAAAAATGAACAAAAAAAAACCAAGTAAGATAACACTGTGCTCGAATTTGACATATTTTTATCAAACTTGGCACCCTACTGGTAAAGTTAATTCGAGTATGCTGAATTCAATGGTGCTATCCGGTTTTCGAAGTTACACTCAAAAAAAATACTGTATTGTTAGCAAAAAAAGCTTGTGAACCTACAAGAAAATTTTCTGATTTGAACCCACATTTTTTTTTGATAAAGTTAGCAAAAATGTTTTGCGAAAAATTAGTTAACTGAATTTTCTTTCTATTTCAAATTAGTTCATTAACATTTGCGGACCCCATTGGTTTCGGACCCGATAGGTCCAGAACCCGATGGGCCCAGACCTAGTTGGATTTTTTTTTATAAATCGTCATAGTTTTTGATTAAAAATTTGGGTCCGTTTCGCTCTACCTTGCTTTCACGGGAAGTATCTCAACCCATATTAACCGATTTGCATTAAACGTAAAATATATATAAAAGAGACAAATCTAAGGTTGGGGTGTCTCGGCTTATCGGCCATATCGGGGATTTATGGGTTCAAAACATGGATAAAAAAAATGGCGAAAAAATTTTTTTTTTTTGGATTTTTCAGACATTTTTTTCTAAGGAACTATATGATGTTTACATATGAGAAGAAAGGTTTTTTAATGCCTATCCAAAGGTGGCATAACCTTGTAGAATTTTGGCTTCGTTAAATACTTTTTTTAAGAAAATGTGTAAATTTTGAGGGGTATTTATATGAAGACATATACATACGGTGTCCATATGAATACGAAATATTCTTTATTTAATTTAAGTCGACACGTATTTTTGCTCTAGAGGCTATTCCTGTTAGTTCTGATGTTATCGAAATTTTCCCGGAGGTCCACAATGTTTCATAAGGGGACAACGAAATTTTGAAACACTGATATGGCCTATAAGCCGAGACACCCCAACTTTAAAATCGTTTCTTTTATATATATTTTAAGTTTCAAGCAAATCGGTTCATAAGGGTTGACATACTTCCCTTGTTAGTGACTTTAGGGGTTTTGAGAATTAAAAAACAAGATAACTTCAAAAGTATTGCTTGTAAAGCTTTTGGTTATTTTGCGGTCTTATTCTACGTGTAGAGAGCTACAAAAATGATTTTGGACTTTTTGTTGTGTCGGCAATATTTACCGAGATATGAGCATTTTAAAATTTTCAGGAATGCTAACTTTCTTGGATCCAAAGTTAGGACCCATTAGGGTCCACACATGAGAAGAGGACCGGCGATACTATGGTTAGCCCGAGATACAAAAATTGCCTTCATCTTGATCCATTTGGCTTAGTTTCCGAGATAGCGCCATTTTAAGTTTTCTTAAAGAAAAAATTTACAATTTATTTTTGCTAATATTAGCAAAAAAGGTCAACTCAATTTTAAATTTAGCAAAAGAATCTCAACTAAAAATTTGCTAAAGTCTCAGAATCTAAGACGTTTTTCCTATAGAAAAAATCTCAGACCCTGACATATTTTTCCAATAGAAAAAGTATCAGATTCTGATACATTTTCACTATAAAAGAATTCACAGATTCAGAGACATTTTTTCTATAAAAAAAGTCTCAGGTTCAGAGATATTTTTTCTATAAAAAAAAGTCTCAGGTTCTGAGACATTTTTTCTATTAAAAAAAGTCTCAGATTCTGAGAAATTTTTTCTATTAAAAAAAGTCTCAGATTCTGAGACATTTTTTCTATTAAGTAAAAAAAGTCTCAGATTCTGAGACATTTTTTCTATAAAAAAGTCTCAGATTCCGAGACATTTTTCTAATAGAAAAAGTCTCGGATTCTAAGACATTTTTCTTATAGAAAAGAGTCTTAGATTCTAAGACATTTTTTTTATAGAAAAAGTCTCAGATTCTGAGACATTTTTCTTATAGAAAACGTCTCAGATTCTGAGACTTGTTTTATAGGAAAAATATCTGAAACATTTTTACTATAGACAAAGTCTCAGATTCTAAAACATTTTTCTATAGAAACAGTCTCAGATTCAAAGACATTTTTCCTTAGAAAAAGTCTAAGATTCTGAGATATTTTTCCCATAGAAAAAGTGTCAAATTCTGAGTCATTTATCCTATAGAAAAAGTCTCAGATTCTGAGACAGTTTTACTATAGAAAAAAACTCAGATTCTAAGATATTCTTCTATAATAAAAGTCTCAGATTCTGAGATATTTTTCCAATAGAAAAGGCCTTAGATTTTGGGACATTTTTTCTTTAACAAAAATGCTCGGATTTTGATACATTTTTCCTATAGAAAAAGTCTTAGAATCCGATACATTCTTAAAGAAAAATTCTCCGATTTTAAGAAAAATTTAGAAAAATAAAGAAAAAATCGACAAAAATTCGGAAAAGAAATATTCTGAAAAAATTATGAAAAATTCAGGAAAATTTTAAAGAAGGTTGTAATTCAGAAGATTTGCGAGGTAGTTTTTTAAAAATTATTAAAAAAAAAAGTGGAAAAAACCTTAAAAAAGTTTGGAAAAAATTATAAATATTCTAGAAAAACTTATAAAAATTTAAAAAATTTAGTAAAATTAAGAAGAGAAAATTTTTTAAAAATGTTGTTATATTGTGGATGTTATTTTTGATTTAACATTTCCGAGAATAAATTTTTCATTTTTTTTATTTTCATAAAGAACAAATAAGCAAATTTATTTTAAAACAACTCTCCAAAAATATTTATATATGTTTATAACAAGCATAAAGTTCGTTTGAATTTCATACCTTTACACTCCTCTACATAGTTTGATAAAAAAAATTTAACTAATTTTAATTAATGTATAAAGTTTTGAGAAAATTCCACTTCAGTTTTTGTTTAGCTTTGTACAGAAGTAGTTCTTGTGTTTTATGGGCAAAATTATGAAATACTTAAATGCATACAGTAAATGACCATTGTATTGTGGACAAAGATAGTAAATTGGGGAGGCGGAATTCGTTCAAATAAACTAAAAAGAAGAAAAAAATTTACACTTTTTAAGAAATTTTAAAAACCACAGAAAAAGGAAATTTCCCCCCCAAACCGAATTCGAAAGAAAAAAAAAGGAAAAATGAAAAAAGGAAAGGAAAGAAAAGAAAAGAAAAGAAAAGAAAGAGGAGAAAAGAAGAGGGAAAAAGGGAAGTGAAAAGGAAATAATCTGAAAAAAAATTTCTATGAAAAATGTCCAAAGATCTGAAAAAGTTTTCTATGCAAAATGTTAAAGAATCTTAAAATTTTTCTGGAGGAAAAATGTAGCGGAATGTTAAAGTTTTCCTATATGAAAAAATTTGAGAATTTTTTTAGAGAAAAAATTGAGAATTTTTCTATAGGAAAAACCTTAAAAAATCGGGGAATTTTTCTATTGGAGAAATTTTTTTTTATAGAAATTCTTCTATGAAAAATGTCTAAGAATCCTAAAATGTTTCTGAATGTTATAATTTTTCTATGTGATAAAAGTCTCAAGAATAATACAAGAATTTTTCTAGACGAAATATTTGGGAATTTTTCTAGACGAAAAATTGTTAATTTTTCTAAATGAATAATTTGGGAATTTATCGAAAAAAGGTGAGAATTTTTCTTATATAAAAAAAATCTTATAATTTTGACAATTTTTATAAGAAAAATCTGAGAATTTTCTATATTGACAATTTGATAATTCTTCTGGGTAAAAATGAAAATGAAATCATGAGTGAGAACTTTTTCTAGAATTTTCAAGAACCTCAAAAGTTTTCTTTAGAAATTTTTTTTTTTAATCTTAAATTTTTTTATAGAAAATAAAGTAAAATTAAAATAAAATTTTTTTTCAGGAAAAATAAGAAAATTTTCTTCTGGGAAAATTTGAGAATTTTTTATACAAAAAATGCAATAGAATCTTAGACTTTTTCTACAGAAAAAATTATACAGAATCTGTGACTTTTATAGGAAAAATGTCTCGGAATCTAAGTATTTTTCCTTAGGAAAAATGTCTCAGAATCTGAGATTATTTTTATTAGAAAGATGTCTCAGAATCTAAGACTTCTTAATAGGAAAAGCAGAAAGAAGCCTTTTCTATAGGAAAAACGTTCTAAAATCCTAGATAAAATTTCAGAATTTTAGAAAAATACCAGAGAATATAAAAAAAGGCCTTAGATTCTGAAATTTTTTGTAGGAAAAATTTCGGAGACTCAGACTCTGAGACTTTTTATATGGGGAAAAAGACTCAGAAACAAAAAAAATTAATTCTTAGACTCTCTTATGAAAATATTTCTCCGAAATTGCTTGACTATCTTAGACTTTTTCTAGGGAAAAGTTTTTCAGAAAACAAAACCTTTTTAATACAAAAATGTCTCAAAATCTAGAAAATTGCATTTTTTTAAAAAGCATTTAAGTTTTCAATTTATCTAATCTCAGGTACTTTCTACGGAATATTTTTTCAAACCCCAAAAGTTTTGGTGTAGAATGATCGTTTCGTTATCTTAAACATTTTCTGTAGAAAAATAGAATAGAAAAAATGTTCAATTTTTCAGAACCTAAGAAGTTTTTAATGGGAAAAAACTCACTAAATCTGATAATTTTTCTTTACGAAAAATATGAAGGACCTTCATTGAAGGTGTATCAGAATTTAACAAATTTTGTATAAATTCTGATTAATTTTTATACAAAAATTCAAATCGTTACCTTTAAAATATTATATTTTTAGTAGGTTTATTCTAGCTCGTAGTCATTATTTCCTTTACTTTTGTAGACTTTGGTATTCTCATAGAATAATTTTTTGAAAATTATTCTATGGGAATATCTTAGCTTTAATAAGTAAAGGAAATAATGACACCAAGCTAGAATAAACCTACTTTTCTGTATCAAAATGCCTCAGAACCTCAGAAATTTTCTATTGGGATAACGTCTCAGAATCATAAACTTTCTCTTTAATCAAATGACTCGAAAAATTTTTAAAATTTGAAAATGTTTCTATAGAAAAAATCATAATAAACAAGTGTTGAAAACTAAAAAATCTTAACCAATGATTCAAATTCGACCTGAAGTTTCCTGCAAAAAAAAAAAATTTGAGCAAAAAAAAATTTCCCTCCCAAACCCAAGAGCTGGATCCGCGCCTGTACTGGGGTGGTGCGTATTCCAATGAATTGCTCAGATCAACTATTAATAGTGCGGAAAAGTTAGTTTAAGTAAATACAAGTATTTTTAAACTAAAATGACCAAAATCGGTCCATGTCTTCTGTTCGCGCATCACGGGTCAAAATTGGGGTTTTTAAAAAATGGATAAAATTAAAAAAAATTATTAAAAAAAAAATCCCATTTTTAGCATTAAGCTCAAAACTACTTTTTCACAATTTTAAAAATTTAGTGAAACAAAATTTCAAAATATATTAGTTTATCCATTTGATTTCATTGAAAACATCCCAGGGACTGTACAAAAATGCCTGCGAATTTTGTACTTTTGCGCAAAACATTAAATCATGATAATGTTTTGCGGAAGATTTGGGTGTACTTGCCAAAGCAAAGTTTTTTTAGAAAAAATAATGTTATATTACTTTGCTATTCCATGCAAAACGAATTGAAATATCAGTCGACGATCCTATTAAAAACCCAAAAGAGCTGTACATTTCGTAAGTGAGTGCAAAAATAAGTGCAAAAAAGTGTTTTTACATTTTGGAGAGTATAAAAGATTCGGAACCAAAGAATATAACACTCTCACTTGTTTTATGTACATTTGATAAACAAATGGAAAATTTGTATGCGAAAAGCTTAGACTTGGTGAAAAAGTAGTTTTGGTAAAAAAAAGATTTTTTTTTTCACAAAAAACAAAATAATGTTAAAAAAAATTTAATGAACCCAAAATTTTTGGTGAAAAAAATTTTGATGAAAAATAATATTGATGAAAAAAAGTTTTTGAAAAAAAAAAATTTATAAATAAAAAAAAAAATATATGAAAAAAAAATTGATGAAAAAAATTAATGAAAACAAGTAGAAAAATTAAGTTCGACTTGGTCGAATCTATGAATACCCTCCACAATGTCATCTGATAGTAATTTTCTAAAAAAATTTCAAAAAATTGCATCACATTTTTTTTTGAGTGTAACATTTTTTTTAGTGTAAATATTTTTTTTGTAAAATATTTTTGTTGTTTTATACCTATATGCAATACAAAAAAAAAAACTATTTCACATATTTCCCTCTTTATTTTACCATCCTCTTCTTTAAAAACCAAAAATAAACTAACATTGTATCATATAAATACCACTTCATTTGATTTTTTTCCAAAAATTCTTAGGCCTTTATTCATAATACTTAAAGTTTACTTAAAGTAGGTTTATTTGACAAATATTCATGAAATATCAGTCAAATAAACCTACATTAGATTTAATTTACTCATTATGAATAGCCCAGTTACTATACACCGTTACATACAGTTACAAAAACAATAACAAATGTTTACTTGTCTAACAACTTACTGCACCCCACGACAAGAAAACAAACAACAACAAGTTTTAAAAAACTGGTATTTCACCATGCTTTTAAAACTTGTTTAACGAGTTTTCAACAGTTTAAGGTGAAACAAATCTGAAATTCAGTGCTTTGCTTATAACTTTTGAACCACTAAACCGATTTTGCTGAAATTCAAAACCAAACAGACTTGGGGAACGACAAATATATATGCTAAGCTTCAGCCCTCTCAGAATTGTCCTTCGAAAGTTAGAGTGGTTTTAATCTTGTAAATTCGCAAAATACCCTTGCCGAAATTTACTCTTTTGCTCATAACTTTTGAACCACTTGACCGATTTCGCTGGATTGCAATACCAACCTGACCCGGTAAATGGAGAACATATATGTCAAACTTCAGGAGCCTCCGTAAAGTCTTTCAAAAGTTAGCGTGTTTTCAACGGACAGACAGACAGACGGACGGACGGACATCGCTAGATCGACTTAAAATCGATCAAGGATCATGAATATATATACTTTATGGGGTCCTAGACCAATATTTCGATGTGTTACAAACGGAATGACAAACTTATATATACCCTCTATCACTAGAGTGGAGCCCAGCTAACAAAAGTTAGAGCCCTCAAAATTTTTGGCTTTAAAATGAGTACAAAAATGGATAGTTTTCGGTGCACACATATTTTTCTAAAGAAACCTTTTAAGACACTATTTCAACAGAAGAATTTGCAGATTTAGAGATAAATTTCCTATAGAAAAATTCTTACAATCTGTTTAGATTCAGAGTAATTTTTTTCATACCAAAAATCTCAGATCTAATATAGTTTCTATAGAAAAGTTCATTGATCATTGATTTTTATAAAATGTTCCTTTATAAAAATTCTCAGATCCTAAAAGATTAAAAAGATTCATATTCTTAAAAATATTTCCATAACAAAAATTTTTAAAATTCGGAAAAAAATTTCTCATAGAAAAACTCAGATTCTTAAACTTTTTTCCTATTGAATCCGATCCTGAGAAATCTTTTTTGCAGAAAGATTCTTGGCAGATTCTGAAACAGTTTTTCTTAGGAAAAATTCCCAGTTTCTGAGGGATTGTTTTTTATAGATTTTTTTCTATAGAAGTTATAACCTTTAAGATATTTTTCCTACAGGAGAATTTTTAAAATTGTAGATAGTTTTTCAATAAAAAAAACTCTTTCATTCAGAGTCAAATAAACATCAAAATATTTTGTAAAGATAATGTCTGGAATTCTGAGACATTTTTCTATAAAATATATTTGAGATATTTGTTTTCCCTTAGAAAATGATTAGAAAAGGTATTAGATTCAGTGAGAAAATGTCCACGACTCTAATGCCATTTAAGTTTTTCATATGCATTTTTTTAATTCTGAAATATTTTATTTTGTTATGTTATGTTAAAAATTTGTTATGTAGAGACTAACATTTGCATTCTATCTATGTTAACATGTTCATTTTCTTTCTATGTATGTTAACATTCATTGTAATATGAATTTTTTAAGTTCTTTTTTAATTAAAACTTACCGTAAATTAACATAAAAATTCTAGTTTACCACATTAGTATAAACTAACGGTTATTATTTTGTTTTATTATATTTGTTTTACAAAATGAAATTCAAACCAAAAATAAAAATCTTTATAAGGGTTCAAGTTGAAAATCTTTAATTTTTAAAAATTTTATTTGTAGGAAAATAAAATTCTATATTTTTGGAGAATTTTATATTTTTGGAAATAATAAAATTCAAATGTTTTTGAGAAATTTATTTAAACAAAAATTTTATTTCAAATACCTTATCAGCCTTACCACAAGAAAATTAAATAAATTTAAAATGAGCTTTTAATTTTATTTCCATACAAATTGTTTTTGTTTTTAAAATCGACTTTCAAAAAATGTATAGAAAATTTAAAATTTAAAATAAAACTTTTGTTAAAATAGACTTTTTGTTTTCTTGTGGTACGGGCCTATGAATTTTAAATAAAATTCGAATTTTTCCCTTGTCTGGTTTTTAGTTTGGTTTGTCTTTGAATAATTGTATTGAAGCTTGAATTTCTTGGTTCTTTTTATAAATATCGTGGTCTTTCAATTTATCGCGCATACTTAAATTATAAAATTTTCTTTACGCGCATTTGAAGTTAGTGAACTTGATTTATAACAATTGCTTGAAAGCTGTATAAGACGCATGATTAATTTTTTAATGCCCTTTAAATAACAATCATACGCAACGGTGCACTGCGGATTATTTTTTATAGTTTGGCTATTCAGTAAGTAGGTACGGGACCGATTGCAGCCAAATTCATTCCGTTTATAGCTAACGAAATTTCGAGCTTTAGTTTGGACGCTGGACTCAACATGTCCAATAAGGGCACCATCAGGGGCCCCCAAAGTAGGACATGCTTAGTACACAAAAATTTTAAATGCACCATATAAAATAAACCAGAGTAAAAAAAAAATGTCCAATTTTCAAAATTAAAAAAAAAATAGAACGAATTGTGATCACATTTGGAATTATGGCTTAAAAGTTACGTAATTTAGAGTAGAATTTTTAGACTTAAAAAAAAAGTATAAGGTTTCGGACTTTTTAAAAAAGTCGATTTTAATTTTTAAACGTAAGTGATAATTACTTCGAGTAATTTTTTCATATTTTTTTTCTAAAACTACATTTAAATACCAACAAAACGTTGTCCAACTTTTTTTAAGATATCTACATATATTTTTTTCTGGTCAAAATTAATTGAAAATTTAAATTATTTAATTTTTTTTTAAAAAATCGCCATTTTGCAAAATTGATTATGTACTCAACACCATCTTGGTATAAAAGGCTGAAAATTTTAGTGAAAGGTGCATTTAGTACGTACTAAAACATATCCAAAAAGAAAAATAATTGAGGGTCGGGTCTAAAAGTGAGTGATTTGGTCTGGAATGTCCCATATATTATTGATCCATGATCGATTCTAAGACATTCTATGAATGACTGCCCGTCCGTCTGTCTGTGGTTAACATGATGCAGTCCAAAATAAAACAGCTAGAGTCCTGTAGTTTGGAACAAATATGCCTCATGTTTATTGGCAGATTAAGTTCGTGAATGGGCAAAATCGGGCCAGGTTCCCCCTTGAAGAACTGAACCAACCTCTGAAAAAATACTCTTTTTTCACATGTTTTGAATATTTTTTGCAAAAGCGAAGAAAAAATTTTAATTGCCCGGCTAAAAATCTTGTATATTATCATATATGATATCATATATGAGACCATATACAGTATCATATATAGTATAAAATATGGTCTCATATATGAACATTAGGGTGGTTTTTTATTTTATTTTTTTTTTTGGAATTTCGATGAGCGCGCAGCGGATTTTTGTGCCATTTGATGTTAAAATAATTGTGTAAAAATTTGAGCTAAATCGGATAAAATTAACCCGAGGCGCAAGGAGGTCAAAGTTTCGAGAAAAAGCCAAAATAAATGGCCAAATTTTGAAAAAACTTAAAAAAATTTAAATTTTGTAGAAATAAAAAAAATAAAATATTTTTTATTTAACTTTCTTGCAATAATACTCAGAAAAAATTATCTTAACTTTTTATGACGGCAGTAACACTTTCAAAAATGAAATACAAAAATTACCATGCGTTTTGGGGGGTACCTGATATGAGTGTTTTCGATTTTTTGAAAATTTTATTAAACAAAAAAATTAAATCTTACTTTTCTATAGCAATGGATTATTAAATACATCCTAAGGCTTAAATATTTAAAAAATTGGGGATATCCATTGACTCAATTTTTTTTTGGAGTCATTTGACTCCTTGAAATCCGCAAAACTCAAATGACTCCAAAAAAAAAATTGAGTCGATGGATATCCCCAATTTTTTAAATATTTAAGCCTTAGAATGTATTTAATAATCCATTGCTACAAAATAGTAAGATTTAATTTTTTTGTTTAATAAAATTTTAAAAAAATCGAAAACACTCATATCAGGTACCCCCCAAAATGCATGGTAATTTTTGTATTTCATGTTTGAAAGTGTTACTGCCGTCATAAAAAGTTAAGATAATTTTTTCTGAGTATTATTGCAAGAAAGTTAAATAAAAAATATTTTATTTTTTTTATTTCTACAAAATTTACATTTTTTTAAGTTTTTTCAAAATTTGGCCATTTTGGCTTTTTCTCGAAACTTTGACCTCCTTGCGCCTCGGGTTAATTTTATCCGATTTAGCTCAAATTTTTACACAATTATTTTAACATCAAATGGCACAAAAATCCGCTGCGCGCTCATCGAAATTCCAAAAAAAAATAAAATAAAAAACCACCCTAATGAACATATTCCAAAATTGGCGCTTATATAAGACACGATCATATATGATCCAATATATGTGATCATATATTGTATCATATATTGGATCATATATGATCTTGTTTTAAGTTTGTTTTACATTCTTTTTCTTATTTTTTAATTATTTTTTCATCTTAAACTATATGTAAAAGATTATTATGTTTATATTCACCAGAATTGCAAACGGTGTACATAAGTATAATTAAAAATAAAAAACATTTTTATTTTTTATTCATCATGGTGTTTTTCATATATTTCAATGAAAACCTTTAGTGTGATGATTTTGATTTTTTACTTATACCCAATTCACACCTGAGGGGAAATCTCGTTCGAATGAGATTTTGATCACATGGTTGTGTATGAAATGATACATACCATATGATCGAAATCTCGTTCGAACGAGATTTCACCTCAGGTGTGAATAGGCCTTTACTCCGTTTGCATTTTTGGTGATATATAAAAATATATAATTTAACTTATAGATAACACATTTTGATAGTCAAAAAAAATTTAACATAAAGGATCTAAAATATCAAGAAGAGAGTAAAGGAAGGATGATTTCCTTGTTGTTTTATTGTTAATTTAGATTATCTTCAGACTTAGCGTTTTTGTTATGCTATAAACCTCATTTTAGCATATTTAAAGTCAAAATCTATAAAAAAAAAATATAAAATATGAATATATAAGGTATTTCTAGACATTTTATTGTATTAAAGGGTATGTCACAGGCTTAATTCCGTTCGGAATTGTAATAAGTGTTTTTTTCGGAATGAAATCACCTCCAAAAATCAAAGTGGGATTGAATTGCATAGGAGTGGCTTTATTCCGAAAAAATATTTTGTTTTACGTTTTTAGAAGAAAATTTTCAAACCACTTTGGAACGGAATTGACTCTGTGACAGGCCCTTAAGTATTAACAACAATAGTATTTGGTGCTGATGGGTTTTAATGATAACACTGATATCATTTAAAGAAACACCTATGTACCTTTAAATATTGACTTCTTAGATACATATGTACATGTTAATAGAGTGTATTTTGTTAAGATGCTTAAGACCATCGAATACTTTTTACGAAATTCCAACTGAAAACATATTAAAAATAATTCCACATTCCTTTTTTATTCCAGCAAGAAATAACTTGCTACTACTAAAAGCATTTTTTACTCATAATAAGCAAATGAGTACTTGAAACTTATTAAAAGCAATATATTTAGAATTATGTATATTATCTTACTGGGTTATGTTTGTTAGGATATTTGAAGGAAAGGGATAAATAAACTATTTAAACCATCATGCCGACAATATTTCCCATGTAGGTAAGGGTGACAGGCTTTTTATGATTGTTAGTAAAAACGTTGTCCTTCCCAAATCGTCACTCAACCTCAAAACTGATTATACGTTCTTTTCATTTTCGACAGTAAGGGATGTCAAAAGTTTGTAGTGTTGAAATCGTAGTGATAATGTTATGGTGGTGCATATGCCCTTTCCCCCAAGTTGAGTGAGCTGAACGTTGCTGCGCATGGTTGAATTTTCTGTAACTCGTAACTCGATCTTCAAACATCATATATGTTCTTTCCAGTTAGGGATTTCAAAATAGTTTGTAGTGTTAAAATCGTAGTAATAACGTTATGGTGGAGCGTATGTTCTCTCCTCCAAGTAGAAGAGCTTAACGTAGCTGCGTATAGTTGAATTTCTTCAACTCGTAACTCGGTATCAAAACTGCTTATACGATCTTTCTATTTCGACATTAAGGGATGTTTGTAGTATTGGAATCGTAGTGATAACATTATGGTGGTGCATATGCCCTCTCCTCCAAGTTGTGAAAGCTTAACGTAGCTGAGTAGTTTAATTTTCTTCAACATCAAAGTACTCAATAATATTGTTTTTTTTGACATTTTGAATACGAAAATTACCAGTTCATCTTGTTTTGGAATAAAATGTCCACACTTATACTTGTTATGACGATGAACTGGAAAAAAATTAAAACATGATTTTAAAATTCTTTATATATATTAATGAAAACTTACCCTTTCCAACATTTTTCTATGTAAAAGTATTTTTTTAAGCAGAGTATTTTGCAAGTAGGACAATATTGGTTAAATTATTTATATTGCACCGATACCATCAATCAATGGTAACAAAATATAATTTTAATCGTAAAAAACATTTTTTTTTGTAAATCTGGTTCAAATTTGCATACACATTAACTAAGATTTAACATTTTATGATAACATATATGGTTCCATATATGATATCATATATAGTACATATTTTACATACGACCTCATATATGGGATCAATTTTTGGATATATGGTCACATATATGTTTCCTAATATGTCATATATGATCATATAAAGATCAATACATAGCCATATATGAACATACATATTTATTTTTAGCCGGGTGTACAAAATTGTACAACATATACATACCGGCAGTCCCTGGAATACCGGTAATACCGTCAGAACCGGAACCGGGAATAAAGGTATTCCCGGGAATAATCCAAGAACCGGGAAACCGGTACCATTTCCCGGTAATACCGAAAACCTGGAATACCGGTATTAACGTTACTACGATACTGACCGTAGGAACTACTTCAAAGGATTTAACAACGCATGGAATAAACTCCTTTAAAAATAAATCTTTCACAAAATTTCCAATGTCCATAATCTAACGACCAGTTATTGCCTTATTTATAACAAAAACATAATTCTTTTAAAAAAAGTACCCACCATCATCATTATTATCTTCTTTGGTTCCTTCAGTTAAAATACTTAACAATTTACGCGATTTCTATGTATTTATGTACCTTGTGTTTGTGTATTGGTTTTAGTGTTAGTATCTGTCTGTCCGTCCGTCTGTCTGTAAGTTAGTACGAGTATAAAGATAAATATGCAACTTTTATATTTACGGGTATTATTTTTGTTTTGTGGTTGTTTAGTTGTTGTGTTGTTATTGGTGTTATAGTATTTTGTATTTTATTTATTTTTTTTTGTTGTTCTTTAACTTCTTCGAATTTTTGTGATAGGGATATTTAACGTTTGTTTGTATGTGAGAACACGCCTTTAGTTGGCGAATTTCAGCTATGGTAACAACATTTTATATACATACATACATTCATACTTATCATGAACATTATATGTATATAATTTTTTTTTTTGTGTTTGTGGGTGGGATTTAAGTTTATTTGCTAGATAGCCATGTAAGTATATAATGTTAGCTGCAATACATATAGTAAAACATGGGGTGTATGGTTTAAACAAGAACACTAAAACTTTCTCAGGAGGATTCTTTTTAATTGTCCTTAATAAAGATTATTAAATAAACCTGAAATTTTTTCTTATATTTATACTATTTTTCAAATAGGTTAAACTGGATTAAACTCAGATGAAATCCTAGGAGATTTTGCTAATGCACACAAAAAACCTTGTCAAATTACAGAAAAAAAGTCTTGTAATCCCATTTTACTAATATTTTACAAATTTTTTCTTGATTTTTAACAAAAAAAAAATCAATTGAAATTTACATTATTTTTTGTAATTTCCAGATTCCAGCAAAAACTTGGTAATGACACATCATTACCATTCTCATTACTTAGTAATGATTGAAAATTACCTTTAGCATTATTTTGAAATGTAAACTAAGATATTACTAATAATGACTTACCTAGTAAGTCATTATAATAAAATAAAAAAATTTCAGAATGAGGCTTTTACTTTTTGACTCATTGCACATTATTTTGGTTAAAAATAAAATCAAATATTTTTTTATTTTTAAAATTTTTTTTTTAAAGAATTTTTTATTGCCTATAAGTATATGGAGGTTTTCGTGTCAACTGACACAACTTTTGAAACCGATGTCTTCCGATCGGGATGAAATTTGCACCAAGGTTAGTCCTATTGGATAGTAGTTCAGACACAATTTTTCAGCGAGATCGGTCAAGGACACTCTGAGTTAGAGGGGGGTCGAAATTTGACATTTTTGCCAAAGAGGTGTTTATTCTGATCCATGTAACTTCTTACCTATTGTTTTTAGCAAAATGTGTCCCAAAGAGTTTAGATCAGACAAGGGAAAAGTGTAAAACTTAAAACTCTTCAATGAAAAAAAACCAAAAGTATTTTTTCCAAAAAAATTTAATTCAATTTTTAAATAAATTTCCTACAATTTTAAAATAAAACTCGGTACCGAGTTTTAAAAATAAAACTCCGAAATAAAAAGAGTTTTATTTTCATACAATTAATTTTATTTTAAGTACCCGGTGAAAAATGAGCATATATGGATACATATATGTAAATATATGGATGCATATATGTAAATATATGAGCATATATGGTCATATATGAAATTGTATGCAGTCATATATGATCATATTTGCAACATATATGTCCATATACGTAAAATGAGGGCATATGCCCATATATGACATATATGGACATATATGGAGCATATATGTCATATATGTTCATATGCCCTCATTTTACGTATATGGACATATATGTTGCAAACATGATCATGTATGCCTTCATACAGTGCCATATATATTCATATATGCTACATATATGGACATACATGACGCTGTATGAACGCATATATGATCATATTTGTACCATTTTTCACCGGGTAAACAAAAAATATTTTTGGTTTTTAACATTTTTATGTAAAATAGTTGATAATATGATAAAATATGACCTCACGAAATAGTAAAATTAGTTGAAACTAAATTCATCTTATTTAAATTTATTAATAGTCCTAAAAGAACCCTTATTTGTGAAAAAAAAACTTTCTATTAACGAAATAATGCACTAAAAAAGTGTTCTCTTAATATTTTTTTGGTTTTTTGCATAAAAAATATATTTGCAAAAATCGCGTATAAGCTTTAAAAAATAAATACTGCAAAATTAAATGTATGAACTAAATAGATTTTGCCCTCCTAATTCCAAATCTGCTTTAAATATGCGTTTACAGTTTTTAAGATATTCGCGTTTGAAGATTCGAATAACCGCTTATTTAGTACTTTCTGTAGTTCCACTCTTACTTATTCGAAAATTGGAACCAGAAAATTTTATAGGTAGTAATAGACATCGTGAACCCAGATTATTTCGATCCATTTTCGAAATATTCGAGACTGGAAATAAATACTGTAAACAAATTGAAGCATCAATGACCACTAGTGAGAAAAGTAATGGATACAGACGCACCATGTCTTTAATATCTAAGAACTCGCTAACTTTGAGCAAAAGGTTCAGCATGTGTAACTGTTTCAAAACCAATAAAACGAAGATTTAAATAATATTATTTTTCTTAGGGGGGGTTTAAAGAAAAAATAAACAGCCTTCATGTGATTTTTTAAGCAGCGATAATAAATAAAAACGCAATATTTTTTAATTCTGTTTTTTGTTTTGAAAAATAATTTATTGCGATATTTTTAAAATTTCATAACATAAAATTTGATGAACTTATCGTATTTATTTTTTTTGGCCAAGTATTAATTCTTCTTTAGTAATTTATTATTTTAAGCTAATTGGGCCTAACTTTGTAAATGTAAAATAAAACTCAGTTTTATCACATATTTCCCCGACGTTTCGTAACTTTTTTGGTTACTTTTTCAAGGGTCGTCTATTTAAATAAAATAAAAACATAACATTAACACACAATAATTGCACAAATATAAATAATAAAAACTTACAATAATAAGAATTTTAAACTTTACAACATTATTAATATAAATCACAGCAAACATAAAAACACAAAATTGTATAATTACAAACATAAAACACAAATTTGTATAATTACATTTAGCTTAAAATTAATATCACAGAATGTTTCTAAACTATTGCAACTCTATAACTAGTATTAATATTTTGGGTGTCCTCTTTGTGGTTCATGGTTGTATTTATATTCTTTTGAATTCGCAAGCTTTCAATTGTGTACCGCTTTTTTTCTACTCTTTCTACATCCAGTATTTTCGTGTTGTTGAAATTTATTTTGTGTCCAGTTGCAATTACATGTTTTGACAACGCTGTGCTTTCCCTCTCTTTTATGATGTCCATTTGATGTTCTCCTAATCTCTTTTCTAATGTTCTTTTTGTTGTCCCTATATAAATAAGATCACAGCTGTTATTTTGATCCCCCTCACACTTGACTTCGTATACAACATTACTTTTTTGTAGCTTTTCTATTGGTGTTTTTGTTTTTGAAAAAATTGTATTTATTGTTGTGTGTGGTTTGTATGCAAAGCTGATGTTTTTTGTTTCCATTGTTGTTCTTATACTTTTATTATCTGTCAAACCCGGGATAAATTGTACACTGTAAAAATTTTTTTTGTCTTTTTCTTTAATGTTTTGATGTTCAAGATTAGAATTGTGGTTTAATAGTTTTTGTGTATCATTTAAAATAGTATTGATAATTTTCCTTGGGAAGCTGTTGTTTATTAATATTTTGGTGATTTTTTGTATATTATTTGTGTGATATTTTTTGTCGCTAATATTAAGTACTCTATAAATAAGGTTTTTTGCAGTGTTTATAATCTGATTTTTCGGCTGAGTTGCGTTATAATTTATTATTCTGCCTGAACACGTTTCTTTAGTGTACCAATCAAAAGAAATGTTGTCAGTAGTTCGTCGAAGTTTCATGTCCAAATATGCGATTTCACCTTTTGATTCAATTTCAACAGTAAATTGAATTTTTGGATGTTGAAGGTTTAAAGTTTTTAAGATTTCATCTTTTTCGTCTAATTTGATTACGGCTATAATATCATCTACATATTTCGATATGTATTTTATGTGAATACTTTTGTTTTCTAGTTCTGTGAGTGCATCGTCAAGTAGGTTGTCTAAAACAATATCTGCTATAGTTGGGGAGAGTGGGTTTCCCATCGGCATTCCGAAAATCTGGTTATATAATTTATCATCATATATAAAATAGTTGTTGTCTGTCAAACAAAAGTTGAGAATTTTTAAAAAGATGTTTCTCGGTATACTCGTCAGTTCCTTAACTTTGCTCCATTGCCCCATAATATTACGTATTGCTGTGTGAACTGGTATATTCGTGAAGAGAGAAACCACGTCAAATGACACTAATATTTCATTTTCATCAAGTCTCACATTTTTCAAACTATCTTTCACCTGAATTGAGTTTTTTACATTGTATTTTTCGGATATAAGATTTTTCAGTATCTGGCCAACATATTTTGATAATTCGTAACAAGGGACTTGTACCGATGAGACTATTGGTCTAAGGGGAATATCTTGCTTATGGATTTTCGGCAATCCGTATATTCTTGGTGCCGTTGAGGCGGAGCATAGCAATTTGTGTTTTTCCCACGAATCAATGTGATTATTTTTGAATAAATCCAATATAATATTGTTGTTTTCTTTTTGAAGTTTTATTGTAGGGTCTGTTCTTAATGTACGGTAGGTTGCCTTATCCTCTAATAATTTTTCCATTTTTTCCTTGTATTCATGCTTGTACATAATAACGGTCTTATTGCCTTTGTCCGCTTGAATAATGAAAATGTCATCGTGTTTTCTTATAAATTTTTTCGTTTTTTCAAAAATCGTTAGTATGAATTTTTCTTTCGGTGTATTTTTTAATTTTCTTTTAAAATTAGTGATTACATTGGCTAATTTTGTCCTGGCTGTTTCTTTTTCCTTATCCATATTAGTTCCCATATCCTGAATGCATTGCTCTACATCTGCAATGACGTGAAGTGGCGAAAAATTCTGTTTTTGAATTGGTAATGCAAACTTTTTACCTAGGGAGAGCATCCATTTGCATTCTATTGGAATTTCTAAAGAGGTTTTGTTTTCAACCCAATTTTCATTAAACACCAGTCCGTGTAATTTGAAATGCTTTTCTTTAAGTGTACCCAATTTTGCTATTTGTACATTCTTTATGGTTTCTGTTATGTGCTTTGTTCTGTCAATTTGTTTGTTAACGAAAGTGTTAAAATCAATTTCTGTCAGCATGTTTTTGATTCCAGTTTTTAGATGATAAAGTTTTTGTTTAATTATTTTAATATTTGTATTTGTTTGTGAAACTTCTAAGTTTAGAATTTTTTTGTGAAAATTATGCTCAATTTTCTCCAGTTTTCCCTTAATATTGTTACATTTAAAAAGTTTTGATACCTGTGTTGTTGTGTTTTTTGTGTGGTTTGGTATAATACAACTTAAATTTCCACTTAATTGTAGAATGTTTTTTTAAAGGAAAACGGCTGCAATTGTACAGCTTAAAGTACTGGAACGATTTTGATGAAATATTTTTGATTTGTAGATTATTAAATTCGCTAGTACTTATCGTGGACATTTTTTTAAATTTTGACCTAATTATGTTTTTTTGAAAGAAGAAAAGTAAATTTTTAAGTTTATATTAGCATAATTTCAACAAAAATCAATATTTTTCAAAAATCGCTAGTACGTACTAGAGCATTTAATAATCTACAAATAAAAAAAAGTTCAGTAGTTTTTGCTGTACAACTGCATCCGATTTTCTCTTTAAAAAAAGAAATGAGTGGCAACCCTGGAAATTCTTGTTGACCAAATTTTGTGTAATAAAGTTTTAAAAATATTACAATAATTCAGCTTGCAAAAAAAAAGTATTAAAAAATTTTGCGTATTAATATTTTTAAAAATTGCTCACGTTAAGACAAATTTTTCCTTTATACCCCCCTTTAACCTAATGAAAATATTTAAGATGAGATACATTATTTTTATCTAAACTCTACTATACATATATTCATATTATTTTCAAAAATAATACCAAAATAAATTTCTTTCTATTTTTAAGGTAAAATAAAACTCTTTTTTTGAGAGAGTTTTATTTTTGAAATTATAAAACTCCAAAATTTTAAAGAGTTTTATTTTTTGAAATTATAAAACACCAACATTTTTAAGAGTTTTATTTCAAAACAAAATTAAATTTGAATAATTTAAACATTATTTTAATAAAGTACGGAGTTTTTCCTTGTCTGGTTTAGATAGCTATTTCTTCGGTCTTTTGAAAAAAAAATTATAAAAAAAATAAAAAAAAAAAATTTTGATTTTTTTTCTTAAAAATCTAAAACTTTTTTGACTTTTTCCTCAAATTGGGCCCTTTTTTTTTTTTTTTTTTGATTCAAAAGAAAGCTTAGGTCTTTTTCTTTAAGAGCTTTGGGGTCGCTTAGTGGGATGCGAGTGGGATATCTATGAAAAAATTATTTTTTAACTTTGGAACACAAAAAACGGTTCTTCAATTTGCACTATTAGGCGTGGGATAGCTAACCAGTTTTCGATTTTGATCCGCGATACCCTCTAATTTTTATAGGTTCGAAAAAGAAAGCACGAGCCAAAAAATGAGGGCGGTGGGGTTGGGCCACATGGCTCCTCATCGGGGTCAAAATTGGGCGTAAAGAGGTTACAATCCTCAAAAAGCCACACAACTGCCCTAGAACTGT
Organism: Pegoplata infirma; assembly: GCA_963921195.1. Classification (NCBI taxonomy): domain Eukaryota; kingdom Metazoa; phylum Arthropoda; class Insecta; order Diptera; family Anthomyiidae; genus Pegoplata; species Pegoplata infirma. Next base: position 76,907,490 of record OY992538.1, on the reverse strand, counting down.
CCACGGAGGGGTGCAATGTGAGACCGACCTCTATTAATTTTCTGCCCCCAACATTTTTCTTGAATATACCTAACCTCTATTTCCACTTCCTAAGGGGGCTCCCATACAAAATGACATTTTTATATAATTTGCTCCTACCGCTCTAACTGTCCATAGGGTGCCCCTAGAGAAGTAAAATATATGACCGACCCCCAATATTTTTTCATCTCCAACTTTTTCTCAGAATATACCTACCCTTTATTTTCAACTCTTAAGGGGGTCCCCATACATTTTTTTTTATTTTTTTATTAGTTTTTAAAAATACATGTTTTTATAACGTATGGGAGCCCCTTAAGGAGTGGAGATAGGGTGTTATTATGTTCGGACAAAATGTTGGTAACTAAAAACTAATGGGGGGTTGGTCATAAATTTTGCCTCTCTAGGAGGCACGGTAGGGGCGGTAGGAGCTGGTTTAATAAAACAAATTTATAAAAAATAAAAGAAATGTATGGGGACCACCTTAAGGGTTAAAGATGCATTGTAGGTGTGTTCGCAAAAAATGTTGGAATTAATAAAATAATGGGGGTCGGTCATACATTTGGCTCCACTTGGGGCACTTTAGGGTAAGTTAGAATGGTAGGATCAAATTTTTTAAAAATGTTTTGTATGGGAGCCCCCATTGGAAGTGGAAATAGGGGTAAGGTATGTTCAAGAAAATGTTGGGGGCAGAAAATTATTGGAGGTTCGTCTCACATTGCACCCCTCCAGGGGCGTTTCTAGGGCAGTTTTGGGGCTTTTTGAGGATTTTACATCTTTACGCCCAACTTTGACCCCAATGAGGGGCCATATGGCCCCACCCCACCGCCCTTATTTTTTGGCTCGTGCTTTCCTTTTCGAACCTATAAAAATTGGAGGGTATCGAGGATCGAAATCGAAAACTGGTTAGCTTTCCCACGCCTAATAATGCAAATTGAAGAACCGTTTTTTGTGTTCCAAAGTTAAAAAATAATTTTTTCATAGATATCCCACTCTCATCCCACTAAGCGACCCCATAGCTCTTAAAGGCAAAGACCTAAGCTTTCTTTTGAATCAACAAAAAAAAAAGTTTTAGATTTTTAAGAAAAAAAATCAAAAATTTTTTTTTATTTTTTTTATAATTTTTTTTCGAAAGACTGAAGAAATAGCTATCTAAACTCTTTGGGACACATTTTGCTAAAAAAAATAGGTAAGAAGTTACATGGATGAGAATAAGCACCTCTTTGGCCAAAATGTCAAATTTCGACCCCCTCTAACTCAGAGAGTCCTTGACCGATCTCGCTGAAATATTGTGTCTGAACTACTATCCAATAGGACTAACCTTGGTGCAAATTTCATCCCGATCGGAAGACATCGGTTTCAAAAGTTGTGTCAGTTGACACGAAAACCCCCATATATGTAGTTAGTTATTAATATTGTTTTGATAATCATTACATTTGGCAGATTTGCTTGTAAATGTAATGGGAAAGGTAATTCGAATCAGAAGTAGTTATAACTTTTAAATTTCCCATTACACATTTTATTACTTGGTATTGCAAGTTTTTGCTGGGATAATTTTACAAAAAAAAATCTAGTAAATTCACGAGAATTCTATGTAAATATTATTTTGTCAAAAAAGTTGTAAATTTACAATATTATTGGTAAAAAGTCTTTTTTGCAGAAAGAATCATGGCAGATTCTGAAACAATAATTCTTAGGAAAATACCCAAATTCTGAGGGATTGTTTTTTATAGATTTTTTTCTATAGAAGTTATAACCGTAAAGATATTTTTTCTACAGAAATTTTTTTAAAATTGTAGATAGTTTTTCAATAAAAAAAGCTTTCATTCAGAGTCAAATAAGCATCAAAATATTTTTTAAAGATAATTAGAAAAGGTTTAGATTCAGTTAGAAAATGTCCGCGAATCTAATGCCACCCCAAGGAGTGAATTTTTTTCCAAAAAAATACCGCCATTCTTTTTAGTTCCCCTAAATCCTTCAAAAAAATTATGATACCCGCAGATTAAATTTTCAAAATTAACTCTAATGGTTCAACGCATCTGAAAACGCGAATTTTGAGCTGGTTTTTCTGCAGAGCAAAAACGGCTGAATATATCGCAAATCTGATTTCACCAGTCGATTCTACAGCAAAAAAAAATACAACGGTTGTTTTTCAAACTCTTAAAAAAAGTTCCAAAAACCACAGAGGGCGGAAATTTAACGTTTTTCCATTTTCAATTTAAATTATTTTTTTAAATATGCACAATTAAAGGGCATTTTCAGCTTAACAAAATGGCACCAAATTTTCCGTTCTATCAAAGTTATAAGCTCTCAAAAATGGACAAAAACACGTTTTTTTGAGAACTTTGACCTCAATTTTCTCAAAAAAATTACGTGACAGAAAAATTTTAAAACTAGATTTAGAATTAGCATCGAAGTGTTAATCGAAAACAAGTTTTATGATCCCAGAATATCATCCAAAAACATCACAAAAAATGCTCTCAATAATGTACAAAAATGCGTTTTTTGTGAACTTTGACCTCAATTATCTCAAAAGAGATAAAAATTGGAAACGAGTGCGCTTGTGCGGTCTGGACACCAACAATTTTTCAAATTTCGGCCAGTGTTTTATAATTTTGTCATCAGAAAAAAAACTTTTAAGGCTTATAACTTTTTAATGGGTTGTGATGGCGACTAGTTTAGCGGATACTTTGATTTTATTGCAATAATCACCGTGACCTGTAAAAATTCCACTCTGCCCAATGGTAGTTTCGGGGTCTTTTACATTTTTAGTATTTGATGTTACTAACATTTTTGTATGGGTGTAACAAAATTCCACTCAGTTTTGAATTTTAATTTTGCTTAAAAATCTAGTTAGATTTGGGTTTTTATTTTTTTTGTTGTCAGAGAAAATTTCAAAATTTTCTTTCAAACGAAAATTTTTTCTTGTTGGAGACGGTTGAAATATTTTGTGTGACTGCCGGAATAAAAGTTTTATTAATTTTCTTGTGTCTATTGGATAAAATAAAATAATTTGGTTTTGCTTCTCCTGGTGAATATTGGATAGGAAAGATTCGTGGATTTAATTCCAATACACCAGATACCCATCGGTAAGAATAAATATTCCAACCTTTTATATGGGAAGTTTTCTCATTTTGTGTGTCTTGACTACAGGTATCGGCTATATTTCAGCTATATTCCATTTTCCAAGGAAGTTATTTGGAGGCCACATTTCGTTGTCTTTAGTGGTCGCATCGCTACCCATGCTAGAAAAGCTTTTTGGTTATAATATAATTAGCATTGTACGTGTTTTCTCAGCAAGAACAGGCCCGTTTCAACATTCAAGTTTAACCTTCAGTTCGGATTTTGAACCATCGATTCCGTGCTATAAATTGTGTGAAATTTTAATTATTGTGTTGCCAAAAGGACAACGAGAAAACCACCCTTAATATATCATCCTCGTAAGGTGACCAGATTACACCGAACATTTGTGTGCGCGTATTCTCGGAGTGTCGAAAATTTTTCTTTGATTTTGAATATTGGTGTGTCGTATGGTCGTATAAAATAACCGGATTTAAAATTACCCTACAAAAACGGGATACTCATTGTGACTTTTATTAATTCTATTCGTGAATTTTCTTTTAAAGCTTTTAGCTAAAATTTTTTTTGTAATTAATTAGTCGATTTATTTTATTAATGTTCGTAATTCGTGGTTTTTGTGTTTTAACAATTTATTTTTTTTGTTGTGGTTAAATGAATTTTCTAAATAGTGTTAATTTTCATAATAGTGTTTTTTCTTCTTCAAATAATTTTTTTTTAATTTAATTTAAATTTTCTATAAGTTTTTTCTTAATCGCATACGGTCACCTCATTTATTTCGGTTTTGTAACATTCAAAAATCCACACATTCATATCACTACATACAGATTTCTTTTAACAACACACTACACACACGCACACTTACTTTACTTTCTTAGAAACAGGAGAATTCTAAGAATTCTCTTTTCTGAGAAAATAATGCACACTTAAACATACATACATACCCACATCATTCATACGGTCACTCTTGTGTGTATTCTGTTATGAAAGGAACTAACGTCACTCAGTAGTAACAGAGTCCACACACACAAACTACTGTCATTTACTTCATCCCTGTTTGTATGTATGGTTTATGAGTACGCTACGCAGCTATCCTGCAGTCTACGGGCGCCTGTTGACATCGTTGGATTTTGTTAATGTAAGTTGTGTCTTTTATTTTATTTATTCTGCCATATTTACAAAAACTCTCTTACACTCAACTTGAAGTTTTTTGTTTTGCTAAATCTTGATACACGGACAACGTAACATGTATTTTCGTTTATAATTGGTTTTTTTTTGTTTGTTTTAATGAGTTACTATCTTCTTAAATAGTAAAAGCAACAAGGGTTGCCCAGTAGTAAATAAATTTATATTCTTCGGTAGTCATGTTACGTTTTCCACAATCACCCTACACATTTTAAATTCAAATACAATTTTTTTTTTAATTGGTTATAGTCACCACTTTACCTGCATTTTTTTAATGATTTCTTTTTAATTATTTCGCCTGTTGCTATCGATAAAAATTAAAATTTGTTCATTTCATTTATAAATTATTTAATTTCAATATAATTTGCTAACTTCTTAAAGATTTAATATCGAATCAAATGGTGACCGATTTACATAAAAATTTAAATTATTATACACTTTTCGTAGAATTATTTTTCTGTTTTATTTATATTTAATTTTTTTTGTCCTTTAATTTAAATTTTTTTTTGGTCAATAAATTTATAATATGGTTTTAAACATGAAAGCTTAAATTTTTCTTATTATCGCGAAAGGTGAAGTTGGAGGTATGGCGTAGTAAGTAGAGGTTGTTTTTTTTTTGTTTTTGTTTGTTTTTATTGGGCTGACAGCAAATTATCGAATTTGTCAGCAAGGAGGGTGGGCAATGAATGGTGTAGCGAGTACCACCTATAGCTACACCGTCAACATCAGCGGGTACCTCTTTCGTTCTTTGTCCTTGGGAATCACCTGTATTGTCTGTATTGCTACCTAAAGTTAAAATCCATGTTAGCGAATTCCGTGATATCGTTTTATTTCGTTTTTGTTTGGGAACTTATCAAACCCTCCCCACCGACGAGCACAGCCGTATCTAATAGGTAGCTATGTTCCCCTAAGGTAGTACACCGACCACGCGGAATCGTTACAGGGTTGTGATAGAAATGTACTTTTTGTACTAATTTTCTTAGCAAAAACTGCCTCTTCATCGTGCATGACTAAAAAAATAATTGAAATTTAAAAAAAAAAATATCGATTTTTCCGCCGCCTGTTGTGGGTTATTGGAACTTTTTTTAAGAGTTCAAAAAAATGCTTTTGTATTAATACATATTTGCTGTAGAATCAACAGGTGAAATCAGATTTGTAATATATTCAGCCGCTTTCTCTCTGCAGAAAAATCAGCTCGAAATCCGCGTTTTCAGATGCTTTGAACCACCCCAAGAAATGAAAATTTTTTCAAAAAAATTTCGGCATTCTTTTTAGCTCCCCTAAATTTTTTAAAAAAATGATGATATCCGATAAACAGATGATGTGACATAGTCACCAAACGAACTCTAATATATATAACCCGAGTAAAAAAAAATGATATGACGCAATATATTATTTAATATGGGTTCGTGTCTATTTTGATATAATCTTATACGAAAAATGGTTTCATAAGCTTTAATCGAATATTATCTAATAATATCAGTTTATATAACTTTATATCGACTTTGATACGAGTTTTGGTCTAATCCAATGATGTCAAATTATATCGAATTATATTAAAATGTATACAATTTTATAAATCGGATGTTTTTTTAGTTTTTAATAAAAAGTTGAAAAATTAAAATAATAAAAATTAGTTGTTCCTGAAAAAAACTTAGAAAAATTTCAAAAAAATAGAGACATGTTGAATTTTATATAAACCCTTATGAACCGATTTGCATGAAACGTAAAATATATATAAAAGAGACAATTCTAAGGTTGGGGTGTCTCGGCTTATCGGCCATATCGGGGATTTAGGGGTTCAAAACATGGGTCAAAAAATGGCGAAAAAATTGTTTTTTGGATTTTTCAGCCATTTCTTTCTAAGAAACTATATGATGTTTACATATGAGAAGAAAGGTTTTTTTAATGCCTATCCAACGGTGGCATAACCTTGTAAAAGTTTAGCTTCTTTAAGTACTTTTTTCATAAAAATGTGAAAATTTTGGGGGGTATTTATATGAAGACATAGAGCTACGATGTCCATATGAATACTAAATAATCTTTATTAAATTTAAGTCAACACGTATTATTGCTCTAGAGGATATTCCTGTTAGTTTGTGAGTTATCGAAATTTTCCCGGAGTTCCATACGGTTTCATAAGGGGACAACGAAATTTTGAAACACTGATATGGCCGAAAAGCCGAGACACCCCAACCTTAAAATCGCCTCATTTGTATATATTTTAAGTTTCAGGCAAATCGGTTCATAAGGGTTGAGATACTTCCCTTGTTAGAAAATATTCTCATAAAAACTTTGTCCTTATAAAAACATAGAAAAATTTTAAAAAATGGAGTCATATATAATTTTAAATAAAACACTTAAAAAATATTTGCGATAAAAAAATGGTCCTTAAAAAAAACTTAGAAAAAATTTTAAAGATGGAGTCATATAAAATTTTATATAAAACACAATATTCGTGATAAAAAAGTAGTGCTTGGAAAAAACTTAGAAAAATAAAAAAATACCCGAGTAAAAAAAAAATGATATAGTCATATACAATGTTGTATAGCAATATAAATCTGTATATGTTTATATGTTACACTGTATGTTTTTAGATAAAATTATGTCTTGCAAAAATGTTTTCAATATTTTTTAATATGGTGTCAGATAAAGTTCTGTATTATTATATGTGGTCACATATACAAATATATATGCCGTATATAATAAGACAAGATTGGCCAAATTAAATGCTGCTCCACATATAAATAGATATGGTACCATGCAAAATAATATACTATTATATAACATCAAATGGATGGAACATTTTCTAAGTTAATTTTGATATTACTATATGTAATTTTGTACGAAAAAAAAAAAATAAATAATTGTTGAAGGAAAAAAGTAACAATTAAAACAAAATTGAAAACAAAACTAACTGTTATTGACACAGATTTAAATTAATTTATTATTTTGAATTTTAAATTCATCATTTTCTTTGGATTACATTTTTATTAAATTATATTTAAAATTGACAAAATATATATTCGAATTTTGGTATCTGACTGTGGCGGCCGAATAATAAAAAAATAATTTTTAAGCATTCTGGTATGTGTGGAAAATCGATCGATATCATTTAGAGATTTTAAAATTTCAATTGTAAATATATAGTACAAGCCTAGACACACCCCAACCTTAAAATCGTCTTTTTTTATAAATATGTTAAGTTTCAGACAAATCGGTTCATAAAGGTTGGAGTACTTCCCTTGTAAGTACTCAGAAACGTTTTTTCCAAACGATTTATTAAAAATCGATTTTCAAAGCTTGATTTAGTTAATCAAAAGGGACTTTCCCACACCCCCACCCTCATTCGATTTTTTTCCGAACTTGACCAGCCTATGACCATAAGAAATATTTGTGCCAAACTTATGGAGTTTAGCTCTTTTACTTTGGACTGTATTGTGCTTTCCAAATATGGTCGGACGGAATGCGTTACACACAAAATGACAAATTGAGTATATACTGTTTTAGGAGGGTATAAAAAACCAATCGAACATGCGATTTGTTTTGTGATTCTTAAAGTGTTCTATTCGCTGGAACCACGTACGACCGTGGTCTATTAGATTTGCCTTTTGGTATTTGGGTACTCATATTGATACACGATTGCTCCAGTTTTGTTTCACCAAAAACTCGGCTCCTCTAATCTTGAATTTTTTTTTTATTTTCGTGTGTCCCATAAACTTTGTCATCTAATTTCTAAAAAGATTACTACATATTATTAAATATTACAATTTTGATATAAATTGTTACCTTTCAAAGCATTTCTGTTATTGGTTCATCCCACTTTAAACATCATCCTAATCACTCCAAGATCTGTTGATTCTTTATTTTTTTTTAGAAAGAAACATGCAATTCAATTCAAAAGAAAAATAACAATAACAAGCTGATCATATGTTAGGTGTGAACATTTAGCGTTTTTGTATTTAAAAAAACCATATCGTTTGTAAATTATTGGTACGACACAAAGACCATTTTTGTTAAAACGGTGTTAAGGTACACGCAAAAAAAAATCTGTGTAAGATTGAGCAATCCTACTTGGTAAAACTTTTTTCATACCAAAAAAAAATTTTTACCAATTTTTTGCTAAAATTATGCTTGTCGATGTTAAAGTAACACAATTCATTTTTTATGTAAAATAACCAAGTAGCTTGCACAATAACGCAAATTACCTGCACAAAAATTTATCGAAAGAAAACAACAAAAAAACAGATACAGACCGCCATTATCATTTTGTATTTTTGTGTGCGTGCTTCGTTTATTTTTTGTGTTATAAAAACGTAAAAAGGAATTTGAGAAATAAAATTAAAATAAATAAATAAATAAATAAAAATAATTAGTTTTTTAAAAGATAAATAAATGTAAGATAAAAAAATGCTAAAGTTAATTTTGCTGTCATAACTTAAAACACCATTTATTTAGCAAAGCCAATGGAGTCCCAGACGTTTGTTTCAATGAATTACAAATGGAATGATAAAGTGAGTATACCCCTATTTCGAAGACACCAATAAGGTTTAATAGATTTTTAGTTAAAAATTAGTGTTAGCTAATAATTTTCTATTTTTACAGGATACTGCTAAATAAATTTTTGAAGCTATGGCGAATCCTTCACTACAATAAAGAGCGTGGGCACCAGTCCTCCCTTTAGTTATAAAATTAAAACCTAAAAACTCATTTATATAGCAAAGCCAATGGAGTCCAGACCTGTTTTGATGATTTACAAATGGAATCTTAAAGTAAGTGTTCCTCCTAAACATACACTCATAAAAATATCTTAGTAGAAAAATTAGTAAACCCATTGTAGATCAAGTTTTACAGAATATTGCCGTATTCAACAAAAATTAATGTTGATATCGTTGAATAATCAGTAAAGTTGAATCAACTTTTTACAACGCTTATACAGAATTCAATAGATAAAACCAAAAAAGAAAAAACAACCCCGTTCGTTCATTTTTGTATTATCAAGTTGGTAGCAATGCATTGCAATGTGAAATTTGTTTGTCTCTTATAAAATTATTTTATGTGTTTGTTTCTTATAAAAATATTTAATATTATAAAAATAAACAAAAATAGGATCTGATGATCAGATTCTGGTCTGTAAATATTTGGTAAGTAATAAAATACATTGGTTACTTTATGTATTCATACTATATTATAATTTTTTTTTTGTTTTTAAGGTTTTTGATTTGGTGTCATTAGAAAACTGGAGAATGGCTTACGAGTGCATAACATAAATAAACGAAGTGTGTGTGAAAATCTCGTGCAGCTTAAAAAGCCGGAGATAATTCTAAAAATATTGTGATTTTTACTTAATAAAAGAATATTAACAAATAACACCAAGCTTTTTTTTTATTAATAAAATTTCTTATATCAACAAAAATATGAGTTGAGTTTACAAAAAATACGAGTTGATTTACAAAAGAACGAGTTGATCAACTTTTACAAAAGCTGACAACAATTTTTATTGAAATCAACATAAATATTTGTAGGGTCAAAATCAACAATGATTTCTGTTGAATTTACAAGGATTTTCTTTGGGAATACAATGATTTTTGGTTGAGTGTAAGACCAATGGGGTTTACTAGTTTTTTAAATTAAAAATTTATATTTTGTAATAATTTTCTATATTTACAGGACGCTTTTAAATAATTCGTGAAGCCATAGCTGATCCTTCACTTCAAGAAAAAGCGTAGGCAGCAGTCACTGGAGAAAATTGTACATAAAGGGTCAGTTAGTCGGTGGTAAATAAAATCCTACACAACATTTATTATATTAATATGGATTTATTCTGTGAAAATTTTAATTTCAATAAATATACAAATTTTTACAAAAATTTTATAGAAAATTTATTTTAGCATTAATGTGGTAATTTTAAGCATTATTTTTAGTCACCTTTTCTAATAATTTAGGTATATTTCACCATACCTCTTTTGGTATATTTTACCAAGTTTTTGCTTAAATAGCATTAGCATTTTCTTCAAAATTTTTTACATAAGTGTTTTGGCTAAATTACGAAAACTACTTCGTCGGTTGTAGTTTTAGCATATTTTTGGTAAAATTATGCCAGATTTTTGCTCACTCCGACACAAGTTTTTTTTTGCGTGTACCTACAGACGACGCAATATTATGTACAATATTAAATTATATTGATGATGTGTGGGTAATATTGACGATTGTACAATAGTAAATCTTACCCACACACCATCAATATAATTGAATATTGTGCATAATATTGCGTCGTCTGTAGGTACCTCTAGTAATCAATTGTATATGATTACAACAATGATTTCTTTTTAAATCCGAAATCCATTTTTTATATATCGTATAAATTAGAAGACATCCAGACCTAACTTTGCTTCATGTCCCCAATTTTAACATTGATATAACATTAGTTTGCTGCAAACTCCAATTTTGTGCACATACATCAAATTTTACACCTTAAAGTTTAAATATTTTTCTATACTTTTGCTTTGCCGCATAAAACGTTGAGAGGCTGCATATCAAGACAAACTAAAAAATTGCAGCTTGGTAATTGCTGTGACCCAAAAACCATTCGGTGAATTGAGTTATGAATCAATTTTATATGATTGTTATGTACTTTTTCTTTATCCGGAATCAATTTTATGTAAAAATAAAATATATCAAGCCCCAACTTTGCGAGTTATAGCCAAAAAAAGTTAACTTTGACTCACGTGATAGAAAATACATTTTTTTTTTACCAAAATATCCATTTAAACGGGAATGGAGCAAACGGCGACGAAGTCTTTTTTGTTAAAATCTTAATAAGTATGCAAAAAGTATAAAAATGCATATCTTTTCTTAAAACATATTAAACAATCGATATCAAAAGTAAAAAAAAAATTATCGTGTAGATTTTTAATAAAGTTGATGACAAGTTTCTTTTTGGTTTTTTTTTTTCAAACAAAGATAATGGTCTTTGGGTCATACCAATAACAAACAAACGATATGTGTATCCATACAATGCAGCAGCAAGCAGCAGATAGAAAATAAAAAGTACTAAATTAAATTATTTTTAAAATCGTTGGTTTTTGTATTCGCTACAGACCTTTGAAGAATTAATTTTAATTCATAGTAAATTTAATTAATGGATTTATTTATGTTTGAATTAATTTTTTTAATTAAATTCGGATTATTTAAAAAAGAATTAGTTCAGTTTGTGAATAATTCAGTTTTAGTTCAAATAATTAATTCTTTATAAATTCTTAAATTTTGGTCTGATTCGCAGCTTAGTGTATTCTATGGTGTAAGCTTTTTGAATGTGAATAAACCATGGTTGATTACCTTTATCTATTAATTCCGTTTCCGTCTTAAACCCCCTTTTAGAATACCTCAACCGGTCCGCCAAAAATATTCTTACTCGTAAAATAACTTAATAACTCGAGTTATTAAAAACAAAATAATTGATAAATAAGTTTTCTCCAAATACGATTTTTTTTGTTCATATTGCCGACGTAATTTTGTTACCAAATTGCATTAAAATATTAACAACGCGGCGCGTTGCGTTTTATAAAATTAGAGTATTAACCTTAAAAAAAAAACTGGAAATAGAAATGATAAACAAGCGATGTAAGGCACTCGTTTATAATAATCTACCGTGCAGGCTTTCTAATAAAGTTGAAACTTTCTTTGTCGTTTTTCTTAATTCATAGTTGTTGGTCTATATAGCAAATCAATCATGAGCCAACGACACAGACTAATACAGACTCGACATAAGTGACAGGTGTCAAAAAAGTATTCTTTAACCATATGGTTAATATTTTCAAATTATTCTACGAATTAGGTTAGAAAGAGAAAACTGATATAACGCGCCATAAGAAAAATGGATGCCAGATCGGTTTTTGTTGTTTCACTCACTCCTAAGTCGTAGAAAGTGTTGCCATGTTAGCGTAAAACGGACTAAAAACCGCTGTGTTTTCTCCTAAAATCGCTTAGTTTTTCCCCATTTTTTCTTATAAAACTCTACTCATAGTGACATAGTAATCCATCGACCGTTTTGTAGATCTGGCATCACCAAAGATAATTGGAAAATTCTGGCAATGCCAAACTAAAGTTCAAACGCAAAGCAAAGAGAGACAAAAAACAATCTGCATTCTCACTGTAAAACTGGTATCTTTCATCTCGCTCACATTTCGATTTGTGATAAAATTTCGTAAACAATACCATATGGTTTTTGTTTACTACTTTTTCAAACGCCATTTGTTGGACTACTCTATGACTCTGACTCTACTGTCGAGTCTGTATATAGTCTGTGCCAACGACATGGATATTGTTTTGGTTTGCATGTATAACAGCTGATATATAAATCTCTAGATTTGATTGAAAATCGCTATGTTTGCAACAATGGTTGTATAAAAAAAAATGATTTAGATTTTGTTAAGTGAATTATTATAAAAAATACAAATTTAGTGAATTATAACAAAAAAATAAACAATTTTGTGAAAAATAAAAAAAAAAAACTTGAAAATTTAAACAAACACACACGATCGTTTGAGTAAACTGTCTTTGCCGAAGATCGGACGATGGATGGCAAGTTGTGATGAAAGTGTAACAGACACTGCGGAATGTCCAAGAATAAGCGCCAAAGGCGAATCATAATGGATACGGCGCCGGCAGAAATTCAACAATGTATTTACCGGCAGCAATGAAGCCATTAAACTTTAGGAAACAATTGAGAAGTAAGTATTTTACAATTTTCAAGCTTTTGACGTGCCTTTCTAGGGGTAGATTATGTAGCTCTGTCAGAGTAAGTGACTCACAAATTTGGGGTGGAATACAAAATATAAATGGTGTAAGGGTTATACGGTTCCTGACATCTTATAATTGGTACTGAAAATAAAGCAAAAAGCTTTATTTAGCTAACAATAAGTCGATAGGCAGAATTTATGGTGTGTAATACTTAAAGGTGTAAATACACGATACTGCATGTTGGTGATTTTGATTGTGCATGGTTATGGGCTTGTTTGACCACCATTGTTAGACTTTGTTTTAGAATTATTCTATAGAGCATTTTTAATTTGTCTCAGAGTTCAAGACATTTCTATAAAAATAATGTATCAGAATCTGATATCTTTTTGACGCTACCTCTGAAAAGTAACATTTTTATTCTTATAGTTATTTGAGATTTAATTAACCATATAAAACATTGACAGAAAAAGCTCATCTTGTTGGACTTGGACTACGAAAGAATGGCCATTTTTTGACACCCCTATTTAGTGGCGCGTTTAAAAAGAAAATGATAAAATCACATTACGTTGATGTTAAAATTACATATCGTCGCTGCTCCGTCGTTATTTGGTATGTGTTTTTATTAAAGTTTTCAGGAGAGCAAAAAAACCGTTTTATTTTGTCATTTTGCCATATTTTATAAAAGTCAAGCGTCTTTAAAATACATAAAGATATATTATAGATGTGTACCACAAAAAAAAAGAATGATTTTGCAGCTAAAACGAAGATATTAACGAATTACATAAAAAACTACACATAACACATTTTGTTGGAACATTTTTGGTATTAATTTTTTTATTTTTGGACATTTTTATACACATGACCGTTTTTGTTCAAAGAACTTAAGTTATAAAATTTAATAATAGTGCAAAAAATTGTAATATTCATTAAAGTGATAGTAAATACACTTTTAAATCCCATATTTTGTACAAATCTGCATCTAAGTGCTGAGTTGCTTCAATGAATTTTGTTTTTTTTAGCAAAACAATTTTACTCAAAAAAATTTTACTGAAATTTGTGCCATGAGATCTGACCATCACTTCTGGATAATTGGGGAATGCTAATTTCAATGGTGAAGTCCGTTTTTGAATCAATGGAACAGTTTTCATGGAAATCATCGTTAAAGTTATGCACATTTTGTTGCAGTTTTATTTTATTAAAAAAATTCTTCTTTTACAAATGCAAATTTGTTTGGTTTGGGAAATAAGGATTAGACTCATAACGATATAATAGTACAAATTTGGATAAAAAATTTTGCGTTAAAATGGTAAAAATCGCGATTTTTCTTATATTTGAATGATTTTGCGTTTTTTTTGCAACCCTATAATTAGTTTTCCGAATTGATTTCATGTGTATGAAAAGACTAATGTATGTACATAATTAATTTCTGCAAAAAACACTGTTTAGATACATATAACTTTTTTGAAAATCGCGAAAATCGTTTTTTATAATGGCAGCATCCCTTTAAAATGTGATCTCATGCTTCATTTTTTAGTATAGTATGTAAGCATGCCTAAAACCCTTATGTTAAAAATTTTAAGCAAAAATGTTTATATTTGCAAAAGTTTTCTTAACAAAAACTGGTTTTAAACTACACATACCACTTTTTTTTGGAACATTTACATATGGATTTCACATAGCTACTTTTGCTAACTTCCAAACCATTCAAGATATCGCTAAACGGTTTAGTGGGCAGACGGATGCCCTACAGAGGTTTCATATTATGCAATAAAAAAAAATTCCAAAAATGTCACATACCAAATCACGACGGAGCAGCGACGATATACTTTTTAAATAAATAATTAAATTTTTTGTATTATTTCAGATTACTGTTATACGTACATTAAAGGCCAAGAAGGTAAACGATGTAATCGGTTGATAAGTTTGGTTAATGCTAACCGGAAGTTATGGATGTCAATTTTGTATGGAACTAACCGGAGGTTACGTTAACTTGGTTTTAACTGGATATTGTGTTAACCGGCATAAATGTTGTAAAAAATCGTTCGAGAGTAAAAAGCTGCTGACTTTAAACGTTTAACGTTTTAAAAAAAACTCGAATATAATATATTTTATATTGCATTTTTGTAAACTTATTCAATTAGTTATTTAATAAAAGTTTAAGCAATAAACCCAAATGAATCCAGTGTAAACATAAAAAATATTTGTCTTATTTTTATACATTTCTAGTCCAATTTTTTTTTATACATATTTATATGAAATATCAATTTATATAATGTTTAATATAATTGGATAAAATTATATTAAACAGGATAAGACCAAAATTCGGATCTAATTAAATCTAATAATATCATAAGTGATATTATTAGATCATTTTAGATAACTTCTGATACAGCCAATTTTGAGATCAGATTAGATCAATTTAGAGCTGGTACCAGATTAATATAGATATGATTATATAAAGCACCAGATCAATTTTTTTACTCGGGTATGAATTCGTATGAAATTTTATATAAAACACGTTGCAAATATTTGCGATAAAAATATTTTCTTGGAAAAAACTTCCCGAGTAAAAAAATTAATCTGGTCCTTTATGAATTTATATCTTAATTAATCTGGTAGCAGCTCTTAATTGATCTAATCTGATCTCAAAATTGGCTGTATCAGAAATTATCTAAAATTGTCTAATAATATCATATATGATATTGTTAGATTTAAGTAGATCCGAATTTTGGTCTAATGTGGATTTGTAAAATTTTATCAAATTATATTAAAAATTATATAATCTGATATTTTATATAAATTAAAAAAAAAATATTTTTTTTTTTACTCGGGAAAATATATTTGTGATACAAAAAAAAACATATCGTGAACCTATTTTCAAAATATGCCAACTCAAATTTGACCGAAATGAGTTTCCGATGGCAAATAGCTCCCCTATGCAATACCCATCTGTGGTTAAAATTTCAGAGCAAAAAAATAATTTGTTGTCGTTTTACATCCATTTTTGTTTTTCTGCTATCTCAAAGTACATATCGTTTTGATGAAAATAAATGCCAACTCACATTGTAAATTTCCAAAAAATTTTTCAAAATTTTTTAAAAAAAAAAAAATAGATCTAATATCTTATTGCATTTGCCATGCTGAACACGAATCTGGTAAAGATTTTGATATCTACTGGCTAGTTTTCGAGATACTCCCATTTTGAAAATACGGTAAATAGTGTTTGCAAAAAAAAAAAATGCTTATATATTAGAGCACCCACAAAATGTATGGGATGTGCAAAAGTATATTTTTTATCGCTCCCCGCTCATTTTCGGTTGAGTTGGGAGTAAAAAATAATATCTATCCAGAAATTAGACTTCTAGGTTGCAAACAGACCAAGCGGTTTGAACTTTTGACCTCAAAAATGGGCTTAAAAACCTTTATAGACTAATTTGGCTGTAACTCTTAAAATAAAAGTTTTTCGCAATTAACTTTCATAACAATTTTTATGTAGAATCAAAATGCAAAGATTTTTCTCTAATACTGTTTTGACCTAAATATGTCCGATCGCGGTTTTTTAAGCGGTTAAAGTCAAAGTATGGGTCAGAACTTTTTTTTTTTAAATTCTCGTAAATTTTTAAATTGGGGAAAATTTGAGCTCTTTGCACAATTCACTAGGGTATTGAATGTACTTTTCCAAAAAAAATTTTTTTGCAAAAATATATCGACCCTTTCATGAAAAAATCCCAAAGTTCTTCTCTGAATCTCATTTTTTTACCAATCAACCTCAATATAGGCGAATACTCACGTTGTAATTCCGTGAGTTTCGCACCGAAACATCTGTCTAGGATTTCCCTAAATATATATGGGGTATTCAGTGTCAAATTGGACACTTTGAAAATTTTTTAATTATTTTTAAATTTTTTTTAAAACCCATTAAAACCCCCATCCAAGTTAGTTTTCAAAATTTTTAAATTATCCGTTCCAAAGATATCGAATTTTCAAAAAAAAAAACAACAATCGTTTTCCGTATTTCTATCAACACAAATTCAAAAATGGTCAACATTTTTATTTAATTTTTGTTTTTTTATTAAAAATTTCTTAGTGTTCTAATATGCGATTTTTAAATGATTGCACTCTTTGTTTTTTTTTTCAATCTTTTCTTAAAATTTTTTATTTGATTTTTTTTTAATTTTTTGTGGTAAACTTAACATTTTCTTAAAATTATAAGCTTAAGTAGATCGTGGGATTATGGTAATATATAAAAAAGAATTAAAAATAAAAAGGTAATTAATATATTCAGCGGTTTTTTGAGTTTTTTTTTGTTGTCTTCCAATGTTTATTAAAACACTTTGAAGAAAAACAGATAAAATTTTAACACATTATTTCGAATTTGGACCATTTTTAAAGAAGTGATAAGTAAAAAACAGAAAAAATCGTGTTTTTTTATAATTCCATATTTTTTGAACGGATTATCAAAAAAGATATCAAAATTTACTTGGAATGGGTTTTTGAAGGGTACTACAAAATTGAAAAAATATAAAATATTTTCCAAGTGTCCGATTTGGCATGGAATACCCCATATATACTATGTGGAATCCTAGACTTATCTCACGTTGCGTAAAACACGCACTTACAAAGTGAATATACCCCCATAACGTGGTTGGAGGTCAAAAAAATTGTGGTTCAGAGTAGGATTTTGGCAATTTTTCATGGAAGGGTTGATATATTTTTGCAAACAATTTTTTTTGGAAAACTACATTCAATACTCTATTAAATTATGCAAAGAGCTAAAATTTTCCCCAATTTAAAAATTTATGACAATATTTTAAAAAAAGTTCTCACCCAAATTTCGACTTTAATCGCTAAAAACACCGCTATTGGACATATTTAGATCAAAACTGTATGAGAGAAAAATCTTTGCATTTTGAATCTACAAAAAAATTGTTATGAAAGTAATTTGCGAAAAACTTTTATTTTAAGAGTTACAGCCAAATTAATCTATAAAGGTTTTTAAGCCCATTTTTGAGGTCAAAAGTTCAAACCGCTTGGTCTGTTTGCAACCTAGAAGTCCAATTTCTGGATAGATATTATTTTTTACTCCCAACTCAACCGAAAATGAGCGGGGAGCGATAAAAAAAATAATTATGCATATATGGGTGCTCTATTATATATGAAGGTTTCTATTTCAAACGTACTACAAAAAAAAATTTTGTTGGATCAAAGGCAAACCTTGAGAGCTTATTGCCCTATATGAAAGTAACAAATCGTGGAACAAAAGTTTTCGTTTTTCGGAAAAATGGGCGAGATAGGCGTGGTCAAACATGGTAAAATTGAGCAATTTTTGCATGATGTCGCTTTATATTAATTTTTTTTTACAGTAAGTCAACAATTCTGAAATTTTCGAAACACATCTATTTTATAGTGTTTTGTTTGGGCTATCGATTCGCATTATTTGTTTTTCGGAAAAATTCAGAACTATGTCTGAATTTTTCAAATGAAAAATAAAAATCGATGTAGCAAAAACACGCCATTTTTAATTTTTTTTTTTTTTAAATTTTAGATTAAAGTTAATTTCATTCTCTACATCATATCAAATTTTCAGAGAGCAGTTATTTTTGGTTTTCGAAAAAATTGGCTTTAAAGTTTGAATGTCTTATTTTATTTTTCATATCACTCATACGCCACAATACATTTATTTTTGCACTTACCAAAGACTTGTTTAATTCTATTTAGATAATTGATTTAGAGCTGATTTGTAGAGTTCAACCGAATATTCGGTTTCGGTCTCAATTTCGGCCGAATAATGGGGTTTCGGCCTCTATTCGGTATTCGGAAAAATTTTAGTATTTTAAAAAATATGTAAAAAAATTGCTGAATTTTTCAATTTAAATTTCATTACACTTGATTTAGTTCATTTTAAAAAATGTAACAAGGTTTTCCAATTAACGTGTTACTGTTACGTTCAAATATTTTTTTTTCTTAATCTACAGATTTAATGAACAATTTATTTAAATATGATTTTGTTGTAAGTTTTTAAAATATATGTATATATTTTTTAATAAATACAACAATTCCCATGGTTTAAAAACATATAATGCTGTATATTTATTTAAAAAAAAAAAAATATATAAAAATTTTATTCAGCCAGGCATTATTTTTTTTTTCAGTTTAGGTTTTAGTTCGGTTTGGCCTCGAAAAACTGGTTTCAGCCGGACTCTATTGATTTGTCATATTTATTATAAGAATTCGACTGTTTTTTAAGATTCTTCGTATCAAGGTTGCATTCAATATCAATAAAATGACAATATTTCAGAAGTGATCTTTGCCATATGATTGTTGAAATTTTAAGACGCCGCAACAGGCAACAATATTCACAGTCGATGTTAATTTTTATGAATACTCTGATATTAAACACATTGCCTTGCAACTAAAAATTTAAAATATATCAGAAGTAGACAAGTTCCAAAAAATATTTTAAAGTCTGCACTTCAAAAATTTTACAAACCTTCTTCATCATTTCAAAGATTTTAAAGTTCAAAAAAAATTGTAATTTTTATTACACAGAAAACGAGTAAGCGATGGCACTGTATGTCTCTGGTCAACAAAAAAAAAAAAAAACAGTCGAATTCCTATAAATAAGACAAATCAGCTCTAAGTCTGTTATCTAAACAGAATTAAACAAGTTTTTGGTAAGTGCGAAAATAAATGTATCGTGGTGTATGAGTGATATGGAAAATAAAATAAGACATTCAAACTTTAAAGCCAATTTTCTCGAAAACCAAAAATAACTGCTCTCTGAAAATTTGATATGATGTAGAGAATGAAATGAACTTTAATTTAAATTTAAAAAAAAAAATTAAAAATGGCGTGTTTTTTTGCTACATCGATTTTTATATTTCATTTGAAAAATTCAGATATAGTTCTGAATTTTTCCGAAAAACAAATAATGCCAATCGATAGCCCAAACAAAACACTATAAAATAGACATGTTTCGAAAATTTCAGAATCGTTGAGTTACTGTAGAAAAAATTAAATATAAAGCGACATCATGCAAAAATTGCTCAATTTTACCATGTTTGACCACGCCTACCTCGCCCATTTTTCCGAAAACTTTTGTTCTACCATTTGTAACTTTCATATTATAAGGCAATAAGCTTTCAAAGTTTGACTGTGATTCAACAAATTTGTTTTTTTCGAGGTACGTTTGAAATAGAAACCTTCATATATGTAACTTTCAAACTATTTATCAGATTGAAACATTATGAGTGGGGCAAATAAAGTCAATGATATAAGCTTTCAAAATAGCTAGTTTGGAGAGATCCTAATTTAACACAGCGTGAGTTACAGAGTGCCAAAGTTGACCACCCTGAGATTAAAAGGCTTTCGAAGCTAGTAACTTTTAAAAATATGCAAAGATTTAAATTTTTTTTTTATTTTTTTCAATTACCTTACTAAGGATAACAAAATCAAAAAAAAAAAAATTAATAAAAATTTAAAAAAAAAAAAATTGTTTTTATTTTCCGACAAAATATGTCAACTCTAAAAAAATATATGTTTTTTCATATAGTAATAAATGCCATCTCTTAAAAATATACAAACTAGTGCGAAATACGAAATTTTTGGCAAAGGTAAAAATTGTTTAGAACAGCGGTTACCAACCTTTTTGGCTTGCGTACCCCTAATTTTAAATTTTATCAGCCGCGTACCCCCTAACGAGTTTTTTGTTTTCGTTAAAAAACTTCACATATAAATATTAGAGTTAATTTTGAAATTTTTGATCTGCGATTATTACCATTTTTTTTTTTTGAAGGATTTAGGCGAGATCAAAACAATGGCGGTATTTTTTTGGAAAAATTTTCTCTCCTTGGGGTGGTTTAATGCATCTGAAAACGCGGATTTAGACCTGATTTTTCTGCAAAGCAAAAACGGCTGAAAATATTGCAAATCTGATTTCTCCAGTCGATTATACGCCAAAAATTAAAACAACTGACGTTTTTGAACTCTTAAAAAAAGTTTCAAAAACCCATCACAGGGGGCGAAAATATAATGGTTTTAATTTTTTTTAATGTTTTTTTTTAATACGAGGGCAGATCAATAATTCCGCCACTTTTCGAATGAAACACCCCCGAATATACAATGAAAGGGCATTTTAAGCTTAACAAAATGGTACCAAAATTTTCACTCTATCACAACCCGTCTCAAAAATGCCCAAAAACACGTTTTTAAGAACTTTCACATACATTTTCATAAAAGCCTGACATCATAGAAAAATTTGGGAACCATATTCTGAATCAGCATAGAAAAGTTAATCGAAAACATGTGGTCAGATTTAAGAAAAAAACTAAAAAATATTGCAAAAAATAAGTTTTTTGTTAACTTTGACCACAACTTTCTTAATTATGGAAAACTTTGAAGGCCAGATGCGGAACCAGCGTTCAAAGGGTAATCTAAAACGAATATACAAATTACTAAAATTTTTCGTACCCCCGCGAACAGTTTCGCGTACCCCCTAGTGGTACTCGTACCATAGGTTGGTAACCGCTGGTTTAGAATATTTTAGCCATCTTATGGAAGGTACATTGTTTATTTTTACAATAATATGCAAAATAAATAGTCTTTTAGCTCTCCTGAAAAGTAAGCTTTTTAGAGTTGGCATTTATTGAATATAGTTCGACGATATATTACTTGTATGAATCTAAAATTTTTTTCCTATAGAAAAGTTTTAAAATTCTAAGAACTTATTCCAACAGAAAACGTCTTAGATTCTGAGGCATTTTAATACACAAAAAGTCTCATATTCTAAAGTATTTTTGAGAATTTTTTTAATAGAAAAGGTCTCAGGTTCTAAGATTTGTTTCGTATAGAAAAAGTTTTAGATTCTGTGATCTGTTTTCTATAGAAAAAGCGTTAGGCTCTGAGACCTTTTTCCTAAAGCAAAATTCTCAGATTCGAAGACCTTTTTCCTATAGAAAAAGTCTGAGTTTCTGAAACCTTATTACAATAGAACAATGTTTAACTTTTTTGCCCCTTTTTAAAAGAAAAACTTTTAGATTTTGAGACCTTTTTCCATTCGAAAAAGTCTCAGATATTGAGATCTTTTTCATATACAATAAGTCTCAAATTCAGAGATGCTAATAGAAAAAGTCCTAGGTTCTTAGAACTTCTGCCTATCGAAAAAGTAACAGATTCTGCAACCTTTTTCCTATAAATAGGTCTAAAGTTCTGACAATTGTTTCTACAGAAAACATCTTAGATTTTAAGACCTTTCCCTCATAGAAAAAGCCTTATAATCCGCGATATTCTTCCTATAGAAAAAGTCTAAGATTCTGATATATTTTTCCTATGGAAAAATTTTTCAGATTCCCATAGAAAAAGTATCAGATTCTGAGACATTTTTTGAAAAGAAAAAGCCTCAGATTCTAAAACATTTTTCCTTTAGAAAAAGTCTCAAATTCTGTGATATTTTTTCCATAGAAAATATTTCAGCCTCTGACACATTTTTCTTTTAAAAAAGTCTTAGATTTTGAGGCATTTTTCTTATAAAAAAAGTCTTAGATTCTGAGACATTTTTCCTAAAGAAAAAGTCTCAGATTCTGAGACAATTTTCCTGTAGACAAAGTCTCAGATTCTGAAACAATTTTCCTACAGAAAAAGTCTCAGATTCTGAGACATTTTTATAGAAAAAATCTCAGATTCTGAGACATTTTTCATACAAAAAAAGTCTCAGATTCTGAGACATTTTTCCTATAGAAAAAGTTTCAGATTCTGAGACACTTTTCCTATAGAAAAAGTCTTAGAGACATTTTTCTTATAGAAAAAGTCTTAGATTCCGAGACATTTTTCCGATAGAAAAAGTCTCAGATTCTGAGACATTTTTCCTTTAGAAATAGTCTCAGTTTTTGAGACATTTTTCCTATAGAAAAAGTCTCAGATTCGCAGACATTTTTCCTATAGAAAAAGTCTCAGATTCTGAGACATTTTTCATACAAAATATATTTCTTTTCTACTTTTTTTAAGTAATGTAAGGGTTTATATAAGCATTAAATTTAAAAGTATCAAAAATTTAAAACCACCGAAAAACCGCTTAAACGTTAAATTTTTTTCGGGTGCGAAATAATTGAAGATATAGCATTAAAAAGACTACCAAACGCGCCTCTAACCGACCAATTTTTTTAAGCGGCCTAGATGTGCCTTACAAAAAAGCGAAAACTGAAAAACACCGCGGAATTCGCCAATATTAACTTTTGATCAATGTTGCTTTCCATGATTTATTATATTTGCACATACCATTGTTTCAGCATGTTCAACTTTTAGCCATTTGGTTGTCCACATTTGGCTGTTCATTAACGCAAAACTAAAATATCGAAATTTTGCAAAAAATTTAAAAAGCTCATAAAATTTTTGCAAGTGAATATTTTTGGGGTGCGTTTGTAAATCAAGTGGGAAATGGTGAATTATAAAGTTCACAAAGCATTCGGAACCATTCGGAATAAAACTGGGAGTATGCAAAAAACAGACTTTTTAAAAAATTCACGTTTTTTCTTCCCATGTTTGGAGAGCTGCAGATTCGTAACCATTGCGAGCACATCACTCGAAACAACCTCAAATTGTGCGTATTTACAAGGGCTCTAAATATGTGTATTTAAATTTTGAAATTACAGTTTGCACCAAAACCTACAATCAAAAAAACTCGAAAAATTAAAAAAAATTGCTATCAAAGTTTTGAGTCCATGTAACTTTTTTCTTATTGATGGCACATCCACTAAACCTACACGAAATAATTGCCCAAGTCTGCTGATTAAGCGATATTAATTTTGGAGTAAAAGCTTTAACGCACCCAACAATATGAAACAGTGGACAAAAAATTTTGTGAGGGTATCAAGCGGTTTTTTTACATTTTTCAACTTTAAACATTCCTTACCATGAACTAATGAGACCTTTTGCGCTGTACCTTTGCACAATTACTCTCTAAGGTTCCCTTAACTTATTTTCATCCACAGGTACCACCTAATTTACAAATAAAAAAGTTATTCCAAAATTAACAGAATATCATTAGTGTTAAAAGTTAATGACAATTGTCCATATGTATATTTTTTTTATTCCGATGTGGTAAACAAACAATTTTTTATAAACCAAATTGAGATCCAGTAGAAGATTTAGTCTCATTTTTCTATTAATAATTTTCAGAAATTTCCTATAAAAATTTTCAGATGGTAAATTTTTTTTCTAAGAAAAATTTTAGGATTTTAAGATTTTTTCCTTCGGAACATTTTTTAAAAGATTTCCTTCTTTTTCTTTCTATTTCTTTCTTTTTCTCTCTTTTTTAATCTTTTTTTGTTTTTGAAATTTGGTTTGGGGGGGGGGGGGGGGGGAATTTCCATTTGTTCCCCCTTGTACCCTCGCATGTATATAGTGGTACAAGCGTTTTCAGATCGGCATGTTTTTTATGTTTATAGTGCTTTAAAAACGTCCGAATGATAAACTCGTTAAACGCTCCAATGTTTTTTTTTCAAAACACTCGAAAAGCATTCGAAGCATTCGGAAGCCTATTACACTCAAATTTGATTTGTAAGTGTTTTTTACACTTATTAAAGATTTAACAAAATATATATCTAATCGGTCCATGGGACCCATTTTCCGGGAAACTCTGGTGTAGGGTATTATATGGTCGGTATTGACCGACTATAATTTTCTTACTTGTTTTTATTTTTTTCTGTGCAATGTACTCACCATCAATTACTTTGTTTCACTGTTGTTATAGAACAAAATAATTTCAATAACTACCGTTATATCTTTAATAAACTTTTAATTAAATAAAACACATTCGTTTTTAAATTTGACATTAATTTTTGTTTTATTTTTAATCCGATTTAATAAAATTAATTGATTTATAATTCTTATAAATTAATTGTTTTTGTGTTTTTTTTTTTGTATATAATTTTTTATTGTTGTTTTTTGAATATAGAGAAGTTTATTTATTTATTATTCATGTATTTGAGAAAAAATAAAATAAACTGAAATTAAAACACTAATAATACTTATTAACTAATTAATTGGATAATTGCGATGCATGAAAGTATTTCTATACTTAATAAATATTTTATTTTTATTTATTTATAAATATGTATAAATGGATGTAGTAATACAGATTAAAGTTGTTTTTTGCAAATAGAGTTTGTTTTTCCTTTTTTGTTTGTAATTTATGTATACAAAATCAAATAAATTTTAAAAAAATTTTAAAAGTTCATAAAAATGGCATTAAATACCAAAACGAAAAGTTATAATAATAAAAAAACATTTAAGAAAATTTGTTATAACAAAGATTTTAAAGAAAAACGATACGTTAAAATATTTTTTGCGTAATAATTTTATGAAAAAAAGGGAATATTTTTATTTTTATAATTAATTAACTTATTTAAACTTAAAAACAAATAAGGCAAAGTTTAATTATTACTAAAAATTAAAAACTTATAATTTAATTTATTAAATCTTGAATATAAAAGAAAAACTATATTTAAATGAAATGCCATCTTTGGTTGCTTAATTATTTGCTATTTAATTTTTTTAAAAAAATTATTTATTGACTACATTAAATTTAAATTATAACTGCTTTTAAGCATCTCGAA
Source organism: Pegoplata infirma (assembly GCA_963921195.1). Lineage (NCBI taxonomy): Eukaryota > Metazoa > Arthropoda > Insecta > Diptera > Anthomyiidae > Pegoplata > Pegoplata infirma. The sequence continues at coordinate 76,881,859 of OY992538.1, read as the reverse complement.
CTGGGTATTGTTTGTCAATTTAATTTATTTAAAATATTTTTTTTTATAAACTTTTTATAAACATTTTTTTTTGTAATAATTATTTGTCATATAGTTTTTTGTTTAATTTAATTTTAAAACTTGTTTAATTTTTAACAAGTTGTTGTTTTTTTTTAATTATTAGTGGTATTCAGAGTCTTGCTTGCCAGACCCAGTACTGGTGGTAAAAGAGCACTTTTTCAAATTACCTCTCAAAACACATGTATTTTTTGAAAGAATTACTCTTTTGCTACATTGCCAGGGCTGGCAGAAAGATTCTTAATACCTCTATTATAATATAAATTTAAAACTAACACTACTACTGAATTGGCTGGATTTTTAGAAAACAAAAACTTCTATAACTATAAATAAATTTTTGATATGATTTTTTTTTTGTTTAATTTTTATAATTAAAATTTTTTATTTAATAAACAATATTGCCTTGGAAATTTTTTTAAAATATCTAATCACGTTCATCATATTTATGTACAAAGGAATTGAGTCCCGATAACTGGGAACACTGATTAGTATCATAGAGAGACATTTTTAGACGTTTACATTTGGCCCGACGATTTTTAAACCAAAATTGTACATTTTTACTTTCCAAGCGTGGGAACTTTTGTCTGAAAATAAATGAAGAACAAGGAAGAGAAAAACATAAGTAAAGTTGTGGTTGGTAAAAGAAATTGGGGTTCATGGTATGGGGGTGGATTAAACAAACACAGAATGATAGTATTTGGTAAAAAGTGTACAATCATAACTTTTTTATACAACAGGGTAAAATAAGTCGAAACAGGAGAAAGTGTTACCGCTAGTTTCTGTAATACAAACGCCATTCGTCTGCGACGAATTTGCATGTATTTTGTTTTTGTTACAATAACAAAATACACACAAATTCGTCACGAACGAATGACGTTCGTGTTACAGAAACTGGATCTTAGATTTGGCTGTGCGGAATTTATAATACTCTGTATCATGTATCATATTTTTTAAAAGCAAGTAAAAAGGTTAGGTTTAACCATGCCATTTATACACTGAAACAAGTAAAAAAGTTTAATTCGGCCTTGCCGAATGTAGTTATACCCTCCACAATTTCAAAAAGATTATTGCAAAAAACTTTTTTTTAAAAGGAAATTACTTTTGAAAAAAAAAATAAAAACAAAAAAAATTTCCGCAAAAAAAAAATTTGGTAAAAAAAAAACTCGCGATTTTTTCCTTTTTTGTCAAAATATATGTTCGTACTTATTTAAATACCATTTGGTGTTCAATTATGTTCACATATGTCAACCAGCAGCCGAATTAAAGCAATTTGTACTTTTAGGTTATGTTGAATGTACTAAAATTTTTGAGGTGTCCTTGCATTTTCGTTCGTAACTTTTGAACCGCTTAACGGATGTCGGATATCAAATGCAATACCAAACTTCTCGGGAGAACTTCCAATGAATATGTTAAGTTTCAGTCATATCCGTGTAGCACGAAGGACAACATCCACACATGGTCTAAGTAGGATTCTGGACTTGCCATCTTTGGATCTTTACATCCAGGAATACGCACTTAGGACACAGCTGAGACTAAGTCAAAACTGCGCGCTGAAAGTTTGAGACTATGGACACATAAAACTCATACGAGACCATCGATATGATGACTGTGTGACTGATTATATGACTCCACATATCGTGTAGGATGCAGGTATAACAATTGAAATACCATCTAGAGTATTCCGGGAAAATCCACCTGTTGGGGAACAGCACATTGCAGTCTACACGGATGGATCAAAGATGCCACAGGGAACAGGTAGCGGTGTCTACTGTGAGAAACTGGGAATTGAACACAGTTCAAGGATACAGGACAGCTGTAATATTTTTCAGGCGGAACTGCATGCAGTGTCAGAGGCAGCCAGGCTTATTTTAATGAGGCCGATCTACTCTAGTGAGATCATTATTTACATTGATAGTCAGGCGGCTTTAAAGGCACTATATAACAGGAATATTCGATCAAAGGTTGTCAGCCGTTGTCGCCAAGAGCTTATGGCTCTCATCGAACAACACTCTTTAAGACTGTGCTGGGTTCCAGGTCATCAGAATATTCCAGGAAACGAGAAAGCTGACGAGTTAGCTCGTATGGGAGCAGTTTTACCATTAAGTTCAATCACGACCGACGTGCATCCGGGCCTGGATGCGATTTATTTCGAAATACGGAGAACATTTGAACGACAGGAAGATTTGAAATGGGAAAGCAGCCAGGACTGTATCCAAACGAAGGCCTTGTGGACTCGCGGTGGAAAAAGTATCCAGAAAACACTACTTTATATGGAAAAATCAGACCTCAGGAAGTATGTAGGTTTAATTACAGGCCATACTGGCTTGAAAGCTTATTTGAAAAAGTTAAAATTGATAAGAGATGACTTGTGCAGATGGTGTGGGGACGAAGAGATAGTGGAAGATTCATTCCATTATCTTCGTCAGTGCCCTGCACTATCTCGCACTCGATTTAATTGTTTTGGCTTTTATTTCTTTCAGGAACTGGAGGAACTTAGAGATGTCAACCCATGGAAGATGCTTAAATATATTAGGCTAAGTAAACTCGATGAGACATATGTGGAGACATAAATCATCATTTACCAGGAAGGCAGTAGTGAATTATGATTAATATGTAAAGCAGCCAACAACAAAAACCAACCCCCCCCCCTTTCGAGGTATCACTTTGGATCAGGAACTGGTCTTGTGGAAATTACGTCAACCTCTTAACCTAACCTAACCTATCCGTGTAGTATTTTGGTCGTGATCACCATTTTCACAGACAGACAGACGGACATCGCTAGAATGTCTTAAAATCGATCGGGGATCATGAATATATATACTTTATGATCAAGGCTAAAATATTACACGGAGATGACTGAAACTTAACATATTTATTGGAAGTTCTCCCGAGCAGTTTGGTATTGCATTTGAGCGATATCACTTCAGCGGTTCAAAAGTTATGAACGAAAATATAAGGACACCTCAAAAATTTTGGTACATTCAACATTACCTAAAAATACAAAATGCTTTAATTCGGTTACTAATTGACATAAGGGGGAGTGATCTTATGCCTTCTGTGGCAGCTTGTAATAAATTTGATCCTCGAGTCACTTAACGGAATGGATACCAAGGAGGTTGCCTACACTGATGACGTTTTGACCAACTTTTAGCGAACCCATAAAATTAGCGCTAAAGATACTCTCGATGTGGGCAAAGGACAATGGCCTGGAAATTAATCCCTCTAAAACCGAGCATGTTTAGATAACAAAAGGACTGAGAAAGACAGGTTTCTTCTTCCTAAACTAGATGTAATAAACCTGAAACTATTTAATGAGGTAAAATTCCTGGGTGTGATCCTTGAATCAAAGAACAGGAATACAGATGAAGAATAACAAGTGAGAGTGTTAAATTCGGCTGTACCGAATCTATACTACCCTCCAACATATAAAAAAAAATTGCAGGGTCGTTTTTTTTTTGGGGGGGAGGGGGTCAGAAGGGGTCATTGGGGGACACATAAATCCTTGCGGTAATTGTTTAAAAATTTATTATGCTTTTTGAGCTTAAGTAATACAATTTTATCATTATTTAAAAACATTTTTAATATCCACGCCCACAAAAGGGGGCGGGCAAAAAAACAATATTTTTTTTATTTCCTTAATCAAAGTGCAGGACCTCGAACTTTTTCTGACATCAAATTGTTTCATTTGCTTAACAAAAATACAAAAAACAGTGAAAATATGACGTTTTTCAGAGGTTAGTTAAGTTCATCAAGGGGGATCTTTTTCCCCCTGGTCCGATTTTGCCCATTTACGAACTTAATCTGCCTAGGACCAAAAGACATATTCCTGCCAAACTTAACGAGTCTATCTGTTTTATTTTGGACTGCAACGTGTCTTATACAGACGGACGGACGGACATACGGACATTCTAGAAAAGTCTTAGAATCGATCATAAATCAATAATATATATACTTTATGGGGTCCCCGACCGATATTTCGATGCGTTACAAACGGAATGACAAAGTGAGTATACCCCCATACTGTAGTTGGAGGGTATAAAATGTCGTTATATGCTGCAGGAAACGGAAAAGGTGGGGTCAAAAAACCACATATTATCCACTGAATGTATGGTGCGATAATAAGAACAATATTTACCTATGGTGTATTTTTGTGGATAAGAAATTATATCTTTGCAACCTGCAGATAGGCACCCTAGGGCGGTATGGAAGTGATACTAAACATTCAGCCCGTGGGTATCTCCGTCAAGAGCATAGCATCAAAATCGGAACTCAGGTTAAGAGATTAAGAAATACTAACTTGGGAAGACTGGCGGAAAACTCTGTTATACACACAAAAATTTTTTTTTCCATGAACGATTTTCATAGTATTTATGAACAAATTCATACAATTTATTAACTTTTTCATAATATTTATAAACTTTTTCATAGTATTTATGAATAAATCATAATATGTGAAATTTAAGAATTTTTAACATTTTTCATAAATACTATGAAAAAGTTTATAAATATTATGAAAAAGTTAATAAATTGTATGAATTTGTTCATAAATACTATGAAAATCGGTCATGGAAAAAAAGTTTTTTGTGTGTACTAGAGAATGCGATCATAGTTTTTACGGATGGATCGAAAGTTGAGATGGGTTCGGGAGTACACTCTGAATGCCTTGAAATTGGTGCCTCGTTAAGACTTCCGGACAAGTAAAGTGTTTTCCAGGCTGAGATACTTGCAATTGATAAAACCGCGCAGATGATTATGAAAAGGGACCTTCGTCCTTGCGCCATTTACATATTCGAGGATATTCTTGTAGCTCTAAAGGCCTTGGAATCAAACACTGTTAACTCGGGAACCGTTAGGAATTGTATACAACCCGATCGTCGAATCACTCAGCACACAGTCAAGCTAATCTGGGTCCCTAGACTTTGTAAGATCATTGGTATCGAATTGGCTGATGAATGTGCGAGAAATAGCTCTGAGTTGGTGGAGAAACAGGCGGAATCTGACATCTCGGTTTCTACAGTGAAATTGATGATCAAAATTGGTAGGATATCATAGAATAGAATGCAGGATAGGTGAATATCACTGAGTAATTGCAGGATATCGCGAGCCCTGTGGCCACTGTCAAATCCTGAGAATAAAAAATGCCTTCTTACTTTTGGCAAACGGGCGGTTAGCATTTAGTGGGAGTACTGACAATACACTGAATAATCGGCTAAATGGATGTGCGTATGGGAATTTCTAAAAGGGACTATTGTATTATCATGTTGTTTGGGAAAATTTGTTTTTTTTTTCCGGAAAGCATATGAGGAGTTCCGTTTTAGACTTAAATTTTGAGTTAAAAAAGATGTGATTTTTGTTTTGATGGCACATCGACGAAAGTTTGCATAAATATTATATGCTATTTAAGAATAAGAAATTCGTTCGCGTCAATTAAATCGCGCAAGGGGGTCAAAAGTTATGGCGGTTTAAAGATTTAGCGGTTTTAAAAATCTTAAAAATATTATAAAGATTTTATTTTCTACACATTTGTTGCATGCGTTATTAAAACATGCCAGGATATATCATTTCTTCTAAAATATATGATATAAATTTAACCCTTTAATGACCAAACGATTTAAAAAAAAAATATCTAAGTACCTAAAAGTACCTAAAAAGTTTCACAATTTTTTATAACATAATTAGGCAATACGCGTTGGTATTACTGAAGAAAATCACGGAAAATCGTATCATTGTACCAGTAGTTAAAAAAAAATCGGTGATGCTTTTTTATAACAAGAAAATTTAATATGGTCCAAAAAATCTATAATCATCAAAATTTTTTAACCCGCCTGTGATTTTATGATGACACATCAAGTGGGCTTTCATTTAAAAAAAATTTCATCCGATTTCGTGTAAAGCCTTGGATGTGCCAGATCAAAACAGGTTTAGATAAAATCATCGCGCTTTCCGCTTAGAATGGCTTAAAGTAAAAAGTCAAAAAGCAAATCAGTTCTACTCGTTAAGGCACGTCTTTTGGTGTATTAAAATGAACATGATGCATTAATTGCTACTAAAAAAAATAGGAAACAGATTTGCAAATTTCGCACAATTTTCAAAAATGCCATAAAATTTTTGCAATTTATTTTTTATAAACCCGCCAGTGATTTTTTTATGTAAACTCACAAAAAACTCGGTTTACGCAAGAGTCCACCAAATTTCGAATGAAACCGCGAATGTGCCTCGCGAAAAACTGGTATTTTAAAAAAATTACGTTTTTTCTTGCGAACTTTGATCTGCTGAAACTCCTTAACTATTCGTGGCACATTAACGGGATTAATTCCAAAATGTTAAGAATTACAACAGCTACCAACTCTAGTTCAACTTTTTTCATTTTATAGAGGGAGCCGAAATCCCTGATCAAAAAACCTCGAAAATTTAAAAACTCTTAATTTTTGGTTTCAAAATTTAACCGTCTTATAACTTCTTACCAAGCGATGAAGCATCTATCAAACCAACATTAAAATAATCTCTTATATGTACTGACTTTGTGTTATGCCGGAAAAGATTGAAATATAAGGAGAACTTAAAAAAAAAAAAGCGAAATAATGTAAAAACTATGGATTATTTCAAGCCATTTTTATCGATTTTTCAATTTTAACCCTCTGTAACTTTTACGGATAAAGTGGGGTAATCCTTAAACATTGCTCAGTGATGGTTCAAGGTCTTGTTTACACAACTGCATTTACAGTTTTTCTTAATTCCAAAAACTGCCGGTTTTTTATAACATTTATTTCAGTTTCACTGAGTTGAAATTTAAAAAAGATTGCTTGATATACAATTGTTTGTTTTAACTAAAGTGTAAACTTTTCAACTCACCTATAGGGCATTGTATTCAAATCTTCGGTATATTTCAATATTAAACTATGCGATGGATGTGTATTCATTGCAAACCATTGCTCCAATTTCGGCACCTCCGTAACGGGATCAATAAATGTACGATTTCTCTTGCGTCTTTCTTCATTCGAAATATTCGATAGATTTAGGCCGCCGCCACCCATCAAAGGATTTGGTTGCATACCAGCTGCTGCTGCAGCAGCCGCTGCATGATGTGCTGCTGCTGCAGCATGTGGATGAGCTGCAGCTGCTTGACCAAAGCCAGGCATATAATGACTCATATACATAAACGACTGTTGGAACATACTATTTGGCACCATGGGGAAGGGTAAATCTTTACGTTGTGCTGCTGCTACCATAGCATTATTCATATCAGGTGAGGGCGAAAGAAAATCTTCCAAATGACTGGCATCATTATCGTCATCATCGTCGTCCATATCGAGATCTTCATCATCATCCTTACAAGAAGAAGAGTGTTTAGGTGATGAAGGACGTGATTCATTAAGGGAAATATCATTAGCCGATTGATTATTATTCAAAGAATTGGAAGAATTATTATTAGTTTCAGTTTCATTGTGGCTGCGATTATGTTCATCATTATTGGCATTTTCATTGGCATCTGCATTATCATCATTAGTTTTCTCCTTATCATTATTATATTTTTCTCTATCCTCAAAGCTACGAGAATGTGAGCGTTCATTTTGTGAATTATTAATTAAACCTGTCTTTTGATCATTACTGCTATCATCAATTACGGTTGTTTTATTAAGCATGTCATTGGGTGTTTCCTTAATATCCATATCGCCAGTCATTTGATGTCTTTCATGTATGGTTAGAGATAGCGGTAGTTGTGGCGAATTTGGTCTCGATTGATCTTCATCCATATCATCGGAATGTTGTGATATAGTATCATCAATATCTTCTGATTTTAAACTTAAGGGACTTTTCATAAAATCATTAGATAATGATAGATTACCCATACTAGAACCCATCATTTGTTGTTGTGAACTCATGCTACCAGTACTGCTGCCACCTGATGTCTGACCCAATTGACTATGTTGACCCAAATAACCGTTCATAGCAGCATGCATAGCACCGAAACCACCACGCATTTCAGCCCGTTTTTGAGCAGCTCTAGCATTTTTGAACCAATATACAACATTATTGACATCCAACGGCTTACGGCCTCTACGTGATTCTAAAGCATTGAGTTGTACTACATATGCTTGTATTTGTTGTCTTGAGGGATGGGGATTTTCTTGAAACCATTTTTGTAAACGTGGTAATTCCATTTCTGGATCAAAACTTGTGCGCATACGTGTTTTTTGATTAGAAAATTGTGTATGAGCTGCCAAATTAGCATGATGATGCATGCTAGCATGCATGGCAGGATGTACCATCATATTGGTATGATGTGTTCCAGCTGCTCCGGGCAAAACAGGACCAGCATGATGTGATGGGTTGTCATTCAATAGCAATGATTCGCGACTTGCACTAATACTACCGGCAACATTTGAACCTACCGCAGAGGTGGCAGCATGAAGACCTGCTTGTGCTGCGGCGGCTGCTGCTGCAGCAGCTGCCAAAGCTGCTGTACCCATATTATGTTCCATTTCATTATTGACACCCGTTGGTGGAGCATTCATAAATGGCAAAAGTTTAGGACCCATTGAAGTTTGTGGTGATAGTTGATTAGACCACCATTGATCAAATTTACGACGTAAATCTTCGGGTATATCACCGCCAGGAAAAGCAAATGGATTTTGATATGAACTACGACATATTTGTGATAGGGTTACCTGTAATTAAGAAAATAAGTATTGTATTAAAAGCTGTATAAGAAAAGATGCAAGTTTTTCTCCACAACACTAGCAATCTAGTTAAGTATATTCAAAAATTCTTTAAAAATATCATGGTCTTAGGTAGGAAATACACTCAAAAAAAAAAAGCCTTGTAAAATTACAAGAAAAGTTTGTAACTTTTTTTTGCTACCTCCTACTCAGCAAAAACTTGCATTACCAAGTAATGAAATGTGTAATGGGAAATTCAAAAGCTGTAACTAATTATGATTAGAATTACTTTTCCCATTACAACTACAAGCGATGGCGCCAGTTGTAATGATTATCAAAATAGTATTAATAACCAGTTATATATCGCTCATTTACTTGTATAGTGTCATAACGCAAAATGTTTGATTTTAAAGAAAACCTGTTTAAAGTTTACAATTGAAACTTGTTTTACATTGCAAAAGGCCCGTACATAGAAAATGTTATAATGGCGTGTTCTCTTCTCAAACGGTGAGTTTAGAAGATATTAATACGAATTTTTGACACAATATAAAGCAGGATATAACAAATAATTCTGTATGGTTTACCCAAAAACGACATATTTCGAATTATGACACTATACAAGTAAATGAGCCACATATACATACTTATAGCTATACCTAGGTAATGAAAAAATCATTTTGAAAAAAACAAATTTTAAAATTTTAAAAAATAAAAAAATATTTAATTTTTTTTTTAACCAAAATAATTTGCAGTTAGCCAAAAAGTGAAAATCTAGTTCTGAAATTTTTTTATTTTATTATAATTACTTAGGTAAGCCATTATTAGTAAGTCATTATTATACATTTCAAAATAATGCTAAAGGTAATTTTCTATCATTACTAAGTAATTCGAATGGTAATGATGTGTCATTACCAAGTTTTTGCTGGGTATTTGACAAGAATTCCTTGTTATTTTACAAGCTTTTTACCAATAATTTTGTAATTTTACAAGCTTTTTACTAAAAAAATTGTAAATTTACAATTTTTTTGACGCGATAAAACTTACACGGTTTCGTGATTTTACTAGGGTTTTTGCTACCTCCTATTTTACAAGAATTCCTAGTGAAAATTACGAACTTTTTTTTAATTTTACAAAATTTTTACCAATAAAATTGTAAATTTACAACTTTTTTGGCGAAATAAAACTTACAAGAAATACTCGTAAATTTACTAGATTTTTTTGTTGTAAAAAAATCTTGGAAATTTGTAAAATTACACGAAAAACTGTAAAATTACAATAAAAAAAAATATGTAAATTCCAAATTTATTTGTTAAAAAACAAGGAAAACTGTCAAATATTGGTAAAATGGGATTTCGAGACTTTTTTTGGTAATTTGGCAAGGTTTTTTTTGAGTGTAAATACTGTCTGGTTCCCCTTTTTATTCAATTAATCCATTAATACATAAAATGTAGATAATTTGCTAGAATACGTGCAAAATATCATTTAATTTTGAACTGATTTATTTGATATCAGCTATAATGTGCCATTTATTGCAAGTTTTTTTTTTTTTGTTCTTTAATATTTTGTTAACTTAATACCAGGTTGTCAAAGCTTTAGTATTTTTTTTTTTGTTTATATAAAAATGAAAAACCTCATAGTAAATCCCTCACTATTTTAATCCCTCAACTAATAACACCTACAAAAAACAAAAAAAAAGATAGATAGGATAGATACGTTACAAATAGTCGTCGCACTATAGATAGTACGTAAACATTTGCTAAATTCCCAAATCCATTGACCAAACACATGTACAAACATACGTTCTTTCGAACCATAGTGCATAAATAGTATTCACTCAGGGTTGCATTAAATGATTGAACAGGTATTAGTGACAGCACACGGTGTAGCGTTTGACGTTTCACATTAACAATACAACAACAACAAATAAAACAAGAAACAAGCAAAGCAAAATAACACAAAAAAATTTTTTGTATTTTCTACTTTAAATTTTCTTCTGATTTAATTAAAATATTTTTTTTTACAATTGGTTATTTCTGTGCTTATATGGACAATTGTCATTAACTTTTAATACTTGTGATATTCTCTTAATTCCACAATAACTTTTTTATTTTTAAATTAAGTGGTACATGTGAATGTAGATAAGTTAAGAGAACCTTAATAAGTAATTGTGCAAAGGCACAGCGCTAAAGGTCTCATTAGTTCATGGTAAGGAATATTCAAAGTTGAAAAATTTAAAAAACTCGCTTGATACTCTCACGAAATTTTTCGTTCAAAGTTTCATATTGTTGGGTGCGTTAAAGCTATTGCTCCAAAAATAATATCGCTTAATCAGTGGACTTGGGCAATTATTTGGTGTAGGTTCAGTGGATGTGCCATCAATAAGAAAAAAGTTACATGGACTTAAATCTTTGATACCAATTTTTTTCCATTTTAAATTTTTCGAGGTTTTTTGATTGTAGCTTTTGGTGCAAAGTGTAATTTCAAAATTTAAATACACATGGTAAAAACCCTTGTAAATACGCACAATTTGAGCTTGATTCGAGTGATGTGCTTGCAATGGTTACGAATCTGCAGCTCTCCAAACATGGGAAGAAAAAACGTGAATTTTTTAAAAAGTCAGTTTTTTGCGAGGCACACTCCCAGTTTTATAATTTACCATTTCCCACTTGATTTACAAACGCACCCAAAAAATATTCAATTGCAAAAATTTTATGAGCTTTTTAAATTTTTTGCAAAATTTCGATATTTTAGTTTTGCAATATTTGACAGCCAAATGTGCATGGCTGAAAGTTGAACGTGAAGAAACAATGGTATGTGCAAATATAATAAATCATGGAAAGCACCATTGATCAAAAGTTAATATTGGCGAATTCCGCGGCGTTTTTCAGTTTTCACTTTTTTGTAAGGCACATCCAGGCCGCTTATAGAAATTGGTCGGTGAAAGGCGTGTTTGGTAGTCTTTTTAATGCTCTATCTTCGATTAATTCGCACCCGAAAAAATTTAACGTTTAAGCGGTTTTTCGGTGGTTTTAAATTTTCGATACTTTTAAATTTAATGGTTATATAAAATCTTACATTACTTAAAAGAAGTAGAAAAGAAATGTATTTTGATAGATTTTGACATGTCTTATTCGAATAATATTTCAAAATTAGTCCATTGATTTTTGCAGTCGCGAAAAATCGCTAAAATTTTTTATAACCTTAATTAGTTATAACGTTAAAATATTTCGCAATAACCTTAATATTATCATTATTAATCATACTTTAAATAGTTTTAATATTCAGTGAAGGACAACACTGTAAAATCAGACTTTAAATATTAAAAAAAAAAAAATCAAAAATTATAATTATTTTTATATTAATATTTAATATTTTTATTAATATTTTTTTTTTTCAAAAATGTTCCATTTAAACCACTGCTGTTTCTTGCATATTAGAGATAGAATAATAGTGTTAACCAAGAATTTGTTTAGATTTTTTAATGCATTTGGTAACATTTTTCTAAAAAAATAATAAACCCCGGGGAACATTTTTATTTCCAAAATATTGGAAAATGTGGCGAAAAAAAAATTGGTTAAATGCAAATATCTCGATATTTAGCAAAGATTTTATGCATGTTTGAATGTACATTTTAGCACTAGGTAAGCATAATACAAAATGGTACGTTTGGTAAACTTCGGATAAAAAATGTAATTTTGACAATTTTTTTAAAAATGTTAACTTTAAACCACCATAGTTTTGGGTGCGATCGTTCAAATTAATGCACGCGGACGGATTTGAATTACTTAATTATAATGTAATTAACCTACAAAGACTTATCAATATGCCACGAAAAAAACATCTAATTTTTTTTTTTTTTTAAATATTAAAAGTTATCGACAATTGGTCATATGTTTTGTTTTATTTTGTTTTCCTTAAAACAAGACGAAAAAATAAAATTCGTACGTTTGAAAAGCAATAAGAAGCATATTTGCGGCCAATTTGGCAAAAACCTCAAATACAGCCCTGTTTGCATACTTATGTGTACTGTGGTTGGAATATACTGACTGACTCTAATGGAGTTAAGTGTACGAGTACTACTGTGATTGATATTATAACAACAATACAACTACTACTGCTATCAATTGAGTTAACACCCCTTCTTCTGTTAAAGTTGACGCCATAAAAATCACTGTTAAATATTGAATATGGCCAACGTTTAACCATAATAAAATTCTCAAGTACCCGGGATTCACTAAGCCATAAAAAATAAGGCAAGAAATCAAATAATATACAAAAAAATTAATACATTATAAAAAAAAAAAAAATGTATGTGATTGCAAAATATTAGTAAATCAAAAAAAAATTGTTTAAACAATTTACGAAAATGCAGTTTTACACTCGTTACAAATATGAAAACACACATATCAATTTAGAGATAACAAACCCATGATTTGTTGACTTTAAGTTGAATTAGTTTTATTATTATTATTTTTTCTATAATTTGTCAAAACAGATACAAAATAGATTAACACTAACGATTTTTGTTGTTTATAAAATATTGAATTTGAAATATTTGTAATCACTTCATAGAAACGATAACACTGTTGGCTAGTGTTATCATCACTCATTCAGTCATACAAGAGGCTTTGGCGATTTTGAAAAATCACTTAAACCCTATTGACAATGAAAATAATAATGTCTCCATGTATGAAGGAATAGAGAAGGATGAAATTTTAAAAAAGTTAATTGAATTTTGTTTCATACTTGTGTTTTTTTACGATTTTCAACGTCTAGGAAAATTTTTATTCTTCAAGGCCTGAAACTTATGTGTTACAAATTCAAGAACAATCGGATTAAATTAACCCCTGCGCCCGGAGATCAAAGGTTTTTGAAAATTAACAAAAAAAAAAAAAATAAGTATTGTGTCTGATGTTTTGATGCGCTGAACATCAAAACCAAACAAATTTTAAAATTGTTCGAACGATTTTCGATATATCGCTATTTGAAATTTACCAAAATTGCAGATTTTTCCTAAGCTCCGAAATTTTTAAAATAAAATCTCAAAATTTAATTTGATCCTTTCATAGAGCTTGAGATTAACTTTTATTATACCCTCCACTCTAGTGATAGAGGGTATATATAAGTTTGTCATTCCGTTTGTAACACATCGAAATATTGGTCTAGGACCCCATAAAGTATATATATTCATGATCCTCGATCGATTTTAAGTCGATCTAGCGATGTCCGTCCGTCCGTCTGTCTGTCTGTCCGTAGAAAACACGCTAACTTTTGAAAGACTTCACAGAGACTACTGAAGTTTGGCGTATATGTTGGTCATTTACCTGATCAGGTTGGTATTGCAAGCCAGCCAAATCGGTCAAGTGGTTCAAAAGTTATGAGCAAAAGAGTAAATTTCGGCAAAGGGTTTTCGCAAATTTACGAGATAAAAAACACAAATAGACCGTTCCTCAGGTCTATTTGGTATTGAATTTCAGCTCAATAGGTCAAGTGGTTCAAAAGTTATAAGCAAAACCCCGAATTTCAGATTTTGTTAATTTTAAAGCCACGTGGTAAACAAGTTTTAAAATCATTGGTGGCAACTAAGCAATGCTTTTCAAACTTGTTTAGTTTTAGAACAATGCTTTTTAAACTTGGTTAGTTTTAAAAGCATTGGTAGCTTAAAAGTTACACTCGAAAAAAATGTTACACTCGAAAAAAAATTTTACACTCAAAAAAAATTTCACACTCAAAAAAAAAAAATTTTTCTTTTTAACAAAAATGTCAATATTTTGTGTACATACGTACGTGCATTCACTCAGAAATATTTTTACAGTAAAAAAAAACATTACACTCTAAAAAAAGTTTTACACCCAAAAAAAAAATAGTAATTTTTCTTTTCAATGACAAAAAAGAGTTTTTTACTCAAAATAAAATAATTCTAATCAAAATTGTTAATTTTTTCACGTTAAAATGTACTATCCTCTAAAAAAGGCATTGGGAGGGTATTCATAGATTCGGCAAAGTCGAATTTAACTTTTCTACTTGTTTAAACTAAATTTGTTATATCCCATCATTTTAACCCGTGGCTGCCTTCGAATAATGTTTTGGATTTTCGAAAAATTTCGACCAAAAATTTTGATTTTTGAAAAAATAATTTATATAGTTTTTATTAATTTTGGTTTGCCAAATAGGAAAATCAGAAAAATTCTTTGTCCAATTACTAGGAAAAGTCTCATAATCCCATTTTACCAACATTTGACAGATTTCCTTGTTTTTTAACAAATCGAAATTTACATTTTTTTTGTAATTTTACAATTTTTTTTGTAATTTTACAAATGTCCAAGATAATTTTACAAAAAAATCTAGTAAATTCACGAGAATTCCTTGTAATTTTAATTGGGGCAAATAACTGTAAATTTACAATTTTATTGGTAAAAAGCTTGTAAAATTACAAAATTATTGGTAAAAAGCTTGTAAAATTACTAGGAATTCTCGTAAAATAGGAGGTAGCAAAAGACATAGTAAAATTTCGAAACCTCCTTGTAAATTTTACCGTGTCAAAAAATTTGTAAATTTACAATTTTATTGGTAAAAACCTTGTAAAATTACAAAATTATTTGTAAAAAGCTTGTAAAATTACTAGTAATTTTTGTCAAATAGGAGGTAGCAAACAAAAAAAAAGTTACAAGTTTTTCTTGTAATTTTACAAGTTATTTTTTTGAGTGTATATATGAAACAAACTTTCATTTAATGGTTCTGATTCTGAAATCAGATTCATATAACCCGTGGCTTCGATTAAGGTTTGGAATTTTTAGAAATTTAAAAAAAAAAATTCAAAACAAAAACAAGTAATAAAATTATAGTCGGCCAAGACCGACCATATGTTACTCCACACCAGTGTTTTCCGGAAAAATGTGTCCCAGGTTCAAATAGGGACCAATTGTATTTATCTCTTAGGTAGATCTTTAAATAGTGTAGAAAACACACACAAAACACATTTTAGTGAAATTGGCTTATTTTTGGAAAACGATAAATAAAATTATTTATGGACGGATCGTTTTAAAATCAATCAAGAATGACGAATATGTATAGGGTCATTTCCCGAATTTAATGAGGTACAAACGTAGGTAGGGTTTGACTTATTTATACCCTCTATTAAAATGCAGGGGATTTACAAATTAGCAACATTTTGAAGAATAGTGAAGTGTATTTTGAAATGCTGCAAAGCTGAAAATATTTTTGAGTTTTCAGCCCTCTCTTACATATAACAATTACAACATTTAACTTATCATCATATGCACATATGATTTATAATTAGTTTCCACTAATGACTGTATTAGCTCTTAAGTCTTTCATAGTCACACACATATTACTAACAGCAATTTTCGAGTGTTTATCACATGATTATATTAGAAATTGTCTATACGTAAATATATTTTGAAAATTCTTTGCAAAACAACAGTTTTATTTTTGAAGGTTACTTAGTGCATTTTTATTCTCTAATATTATATTTTAATGTTTAAAAATCAATGATTTATAATGTTCCATATTAAAGAATTATCATTTTTATGGCGTCAGTTGATTACAAAAAGAGGTTCCATAAAAATGTAACAATGCATTAATATTATTTATTTTAAGATATCAATAAAATATTAAATTCAAACATTAAGTAATCAATCAAAGTTGTTATACAAAAAGATTATTAAGGGGATTAGGGTAAAAAATCGTATAATAGTTTGAAAATTGAAAAAAAAAAACAGACAATAATTAAAGTTATGGGTACGAAAACATTCAGCCTTACCACAGAAAAATTAAATTAATTTAAAATCGACTTTTAATTTTTTTTTCTACAAATGGTTTTTGTTTTTAAAATCGACTTTCAAAAAATGTATAGAAAATTTGAAATTTTAAATAAAACTTTTGTTAAAATAGACTTTTTATTTTTCTTTGGTATGGGCCATTGTGTTTCAGGAAAAGATTTCTTAGATATGAAGTGTTTTTTGTAAGCCGTGCCATGATAAACATGGTTAGGATGACCATATTTGGAGAGATTTCAAAAAAAAAAAATAACCTCAGGCCCCCAAAGAGAAATCGGTAAAAATTCTCTTCCTCTATCAAGGAACAAATATTTACGAAAATTTTTAACACAAAGAAAACTCCTAAAATTTATTTAAAATTTTAAACCAGGGACGATAAATGACATTTTCAAGATTGTACTGACTTGACTATAAAAGTGTACTTATTTGACCCTCATTGTACTCAAAAAGTTTTAAAATTTGTTTTTATTATTTTTTGCAATTTTTTATTAAACAAGAAAATTTTTTATTAAACAAGAAAGTTTCCCGGAAAATGGGTCCCAAGTCCACACATGGACTGATCCGATCTATCTTTAGTTAGACCTTTAATAAGTGTAAAAAACACACACAAAACAAATTTCAGCAAAATGCGCTTCAATTTCTTGAAAATATACCAATTTAACTGAATATCGAGCAAAACTTTTATACACTCAGAAAATTATGTAAGTTACTACATGTTAGTTGTTTGTATATTTTACAGTAGTAAGTTGTTTTCAACTACAAAGTCAGTTGTTTTTGTATGAAAAATATCAAACAACTATTTCTGTTAGTTATTCTAAGCAGTTTTTTTGAATAACTAACAAAAAAGTACTGTGATGTAGTAACAGTTATTTAATGTAGTTAATTTTATTTTTTTTATCTCTGAACAATTTTCAAAGTTTTTTTTCCAAAAAATAAAAATAAATTTTCGTTTTTTTTATTTTTCACAACTTTTTTTTTTAAAAAAAAAAACTTTAAAAAATTTCGTCTTCAAATTTTTTTCTGAAAAACTTTTGAAAAAAAAAATATTTATTGATTATTTAATTTTTACTACATTTTAGTTGTTTTGACTACAAATGTAAGTAGTTTTTACTACATAAGTCAGTTGTTTTTTGTCAGTTAAAATAACTAACATTGTTAGTTGATTTAACTGAAAAAGTAGTTGACCCCAAAACAACTTACAAAGTAGTTATTTTAACTGACATTTTCAGTTGATTTTACTAACATAATTTTTTGAGTGTATGGTTCCTATGTCCAAAAATAAAAAAAATGGGGCTTATTTCCAATAAAAATCGGACTTGATGAGGTTATCAAAGAAAACGTTCAAAACCTTGAACTAAATTTTAATAAAATATTTTCTATTAGCTATCAACGTGAATTGGCAGATAAGTTGCAAAATCAAGATAACTCAGACTGGTCGAATATAATGGAAACAATTAAAGACGTCGCCACAAAAACAGTCGGTTTTAAGAAAAAAACACGATAGATCAGAATGGTATGATGATGAATGTAGAAATCTTGTAGAGATAAAAAACGAAGCATATCGTGCATATATTGATACGAAAACTGATGATGCGCGTCATGATTATGAACAAAAAAGAAAAGCAGCAAAACGTATAATAAAAAGAAAGAAGAGAGATTCATTAAAGGAAAAAATAACGATAATTGAAACAAATGCCCACGATAACGCCGCTAAATTTTACCGCGATATTAAAACGCACACAACCTCCTTCCAACCTAGAACAAATATCTGCCTATCCGAAACAGGAGATACTTTATTGCAGGAAGACGATATACTGAAAAGATGGCAGGAATACTTTTGTAATCTGCTTAATAACGACCAAAGCATAGAAGCCGATCCTTGGCCTCTAGTGCATACAGTAGAAAATTAAACAACAACACCAAATTTTATAGAAATAAAAGATGCAATACGAAAACTTAAATCTTGTAAAGCCAGCGGAGATGACTCCATTACAGCAGAGCTGATTAAATTCGGAGGTGAAGCCCTGCATCTTAAATTGTACAATTTAATTAAAAATATATGGGAAAGTGAGACTATCCCAACGGAATGGCTGGGTAGCTTAATATTTCCAGTGCATAAGAAAGGCGATAAAAGAAACTGCACTAATTACAGGGGAATTTCATTATTAAACGTTGCGTATAAAATATTTACAAATGTTCTATATGAACGACTGAACGTTGTCGCTGAGGAGATAATAGGTGATTATCAATGTGGTTTCCGAAAGGGCAAATCTACGACTGACCAGTGTTTTGCATTAAGTCAGATATTTGAGAAGTGTCAAGAACGAGGACATGATGTGTATTGTCTTTTTATTGATTTCAAGCAGGCGTTTGATTCCGTGAAAAGAGAGCGGATAAACGATGTATTTTTTAGATTAGGGATTCCGGCAAAGCTAATACGACTAATCTCTGCAACATTAGAACAAACAAAAGCGAAAATTTTAATTCAAGGTAAACTCTCGAATGAATTTAACATAAAATCAGGAGTAAAACAAGGTCTCTCAACACTTATATTTAATTTAATGTTACACTTCGCAATAAGAGAAGTTGATCAAGGAGGAACAATATTCCAAAAATCAACACAAATTTGTGCATATGCTGATGACATTGCCATTGTTGCACGCGATCCTCGAAGGCTTACAGAAACTTTTTTGCGACTAAACGAGCTCACTAGTAACATTGGACTTTTTGTTAATGTTGATAAGACAAAATATTTTATAAAATCTAAAAGCAACAGAAACGTCAACAATCTTTGTATAGTAGAATACTGCTTTGAACGTGTACACCAATTTAAATACCTAGGTGTTACCTTCTCCAGCACTGAGGATTCTTCATACGCTATAAAAGAACGAATCACCTCTGCCTATAAATGTTTTTATGCCCACAGCAAGCTCTTCAAATCTAAACTCCTAACAAGAAGTACAAAAATAAGAATATATAAAACAATTGTGAGACCAGTGTTAACATACGGCTGTGAGGTATGGAGTCTCAAAATAAATGACTGCAGACTGTTACAATGCTTTGAACGGAAAATCTTTAGAAAAATTTTTGGTCCTGTAAAAAATGATGATGGCACATACAGAATAAGATGGAACGATAAACTTGAAAGTCTAGCTGGCCATAAGACTATAGTAAGATACATAAAAGCGCAGCGTTTGAGATGGTTTGGGCATGTTATCCGCATGCCAACAGATGCCCTTAATAGAAAACTGCTTATGGCAGATGAACATGGTACAAGAACACGTGGCAAGCCAAGAATAAGATGGATAGAAGGGGTTCTGAAAGATCTCAATGTTTTAAGAATCCAAAACTATGAAACATTGGAAAAAGATCGTGTTGCTTGGAGGCGAATCGTAGAAGAAGCTTTGGCCCACACCGGGCTGTGATGCTAATAATGATGATGATTATTTTCTATTTTTATGAAATTTTAGAGATTTATGTGAAAAACGGGAAGATGATTTGTATGGGGGACTACAATGGCAACTATAATGGTGGTGTGTAAATACAAAATACGTTCACCTGCCAAGTTTCGAAGGGATGTCTGTTATAATACAGTTATTTTAGTCATTTTTGTCCAATTTAAAGGGGTAGTTTGTATTGGGGCTTGGGCCAAATGAAGCTTAAGTTTAAAATTTCAGGTAAATTGATTGGAAATTGCGGCCTGTATCGTGCTTACACCGTATACATGGACAGACAGGTGGACGGATATCGCTAAATCAACTTAAGAAGTGATTCTTAGTCGATCGGTATACTAAAAAGTGGATCTAGAAACAATGTGCTCGATTCTGGAATATGATTTCACCGTTCACCTAATTTTTAAGATTTTTAAATTTGTTCTTGTAATTATTAAAGATATTAACTAGATCTTTAATTGTTACAAGAAAAAAATTTAAAAATCTTAAAATTCGAAAGAATATCAAATTTTTAAAAATTGGGTGAATGGTGAAGTCGTATTCGAGAATCAAGCACAATATTTCGAGTATTTACAAACATAAGCACAAACTTAATATAGGTACCCTGTACCACAGAGTGGTGTAGGGCATACAAATAGATTTACAATGCAAAAAATTATTGTGCTGATTTTAACGATTTTTCTACAAAGATCGTAGTTTTTTAAAAGAGTCGATATAAATTTTTTGATTAGGAATAAACATTTTTAATATCCCAGCAAAACTTAGATTACCAAATAAGGTATAAAATAAGGCATAGGATCCCTTATTTTATACATTGCAGCATTGATGATTTTAACAGGCGATGAGACTCAAAGTAATGCATCCACATTATCACAAAGAATACCAGTAAGGTATAAAATAAGTCATAAATTTATAACGAAGAATACGAGTAAGGTGTAAAATATATGATATTTTATAGGTTACGAGAAATGAACTAATATAGCATACCAGAAGATAATATATAAGGTGTTACGAGTAGTGAAGAAGTAATTTTGTATTAAATTTACTCACGTGATTGTAAGTGAGTGTAAGTAGATAAAATATGCTCGTGAGTGTGTGTCGTTAGAAATTTCCAGTCGTGAGCCCATCTCTAGTTTAAACTTATGCATTTTTTTTATAAAATAATCATTTTTTACGTTATTGTAATGCATTATGCATCCAATTATAAATAATACATTATTTCAAACTTTCAAATAATACATAATGTAACCAAATATAAGTCATCCATGATTTAATGTTTAGAAATAACAAATATGAAATACATTTTTTTCCAATAATCATGCATTACGTAGCAAATTATTAGTAATGCATCATTTTTCACTTGAAAATAATACGTTGTGGAACAAATGTTTGGTAAGACATCATAAAATAATGCTACAAATAAGTTATATGCATTACCTGGTAATATGTTATATAATCACTACCCATTACCAAAGTTTTGCTGGGATGTATAAAAAAAAGTGAATCGCGAAAATTTTTAAATTGTACTTAATCAGTCAGTGGAGTACTGCCGTACTTTTGGCCTTCGAATTGTACTGAAAAAAGTACAATTGTACTGACTTTATCATCCCTGTTTTAAACTAATCATTACACCCCAGCAAAACTTAGATTACCAAATAAGGTATAAAATAAGGTATATGACCTCTTATTTTATACATTGCAGCATTGATGATTTTAACAGGCGATGAGACTCAAAGTAATGCATCCACATTATCACATAGAATACCAGTAAGGTATAAAATAAGTCATAAATTTATAACAAAGAATACAAGTAAGGTGTAAAATATATGATATTTTATAGGTTACGAGTAAGGTACATAATATAGCATACCAGAACGTAATATATAAGGTGTTACGAGTAGTGAAAAAGTAATTTTGTATTAAATTTACTCACGTGATTGTAAGTGAGTGTAAGTAGATATAATATGCTAGTGAGTGTGTGTCGTTAGAAATTTCTTGTCGTGAGCCCATCCCTAGTTTAAACTTATGCATTTTTTATAAAATAATTATTTTTTATGTTATTGTAATGCATTATGCATTTAATTATAAATAATGCATTATTTCAAACTTTCAAATAATACATAATGTAACCAAATATAAATCATCCATGATATAATGTTTAGAAAAAATAAATATGAAATACATTTTTCCAATAATCATGCATTACGTAGCAAATTATTAGTAATGCATTATTTTTTACTTTAAAATAATACGTTGTGGAACAAATGTTTGGTAAGACATCCTAAAATAATGCTACAAATAAGGTATGTACATTACCTGGTAATGTGTTATATAATCACTACCCATTACCAAAGTTTTGCTGGGACCGTCCGACAAAAAGACAAAAATCGCTAAATACGACCTGCATAATATACGTTTGAAACAAGAGATTAAATGTAGTAAAGCTGCAGTTTTTCATTTGGTGATCCTGTTTTCTTTTAAAAGAACTTCAAAGTTTTAGAGAATTAAATTTTGTAAAATATTTTTTTAAATATTTTTACTTGTCCTAGAATGCCACTACCCAATTAGAAATGTCGTTAAGACATCTCAAAGACTTCCTTATGACAATGTCAGTGTACCTGCTGACTGAAAAATCTCTGACCATACAAAAAACCTCATGACACCTCCTGACTTTTTCAAGTATTTTGTCAAAATTCCTCGCCGACAAGTATGCAGGTAGTCAATAGTGCTGAGATCGTTCAAAAATTTAAAATTTTTTAACACGTATTTTAATTTCCACTACTTACTTTTTTTTTATCTATCCATTTCTTAAATAAAATTTTTTAAAACTTACTATTTTAATCTGCCTCACTTGGTCCGCGAACTCAGAACCTTCTGTTCACTGGTCTAGCACCTTACCCCTTTAGCCAAACTTTGATAATAAATGTGTTTACTTAAAAACAAATTTAAATTTATTTATTATTTGAATTGTCCTGTTATATATATTTCGTCACCTGAATTGAAAAATGCTACATTATGAATTTTTCTTCCTCAAATATAACATTTTTTTAAATATTAATTGGAATTTGGTTTCATCCTATTTAACAAGATTTTGTTAGAGTTATTTAAGCGTATCTTAGTTGTTTTTAATATTATTTATACAAAACAAAAAAAATTATTTACAAAAAAAAAATATTGCAGGAGCCCTTTACAATTAAGGTGACGATATATTCAATTTATTTTGTTTTTGACAAATTTGAAAATATTATGATTTCAAAATATATATTATTATAAACAATTTAAAGTTGTCGTTGGCCTAGTTGTCTAGCAGGTTCGACAGCTTACGTGTTGTAGATTTTTGGCCTTGGTTCAATCCCCGGTCGCGTATTTTTTTTTTATATTTTTTTTATTGTTTTAAGACCAATTCAACTTTATTTTTTCAATTACAAAGTAAATTAAAAGAGTTTGACAGGATTAAACAAAATTACATCTATTTTACATCGCTAAAAATTTTTTAGTGATGGGTCGGATTTGCTATATAATTGTCAGCATTAAAGACATGATTTTTCTAAATTGATAAGACAACTTATATGACAAGTCAGTACATTTATAGAACTTGGGGAGCTCCGACAAAAATTGTGACATGTCATTAAGTTGTCTTTAGTAAAATGTATTCACTTGCTGACTTCTACCTGATGAATCATTACTGACATTGTCTTAAAGACAAAATTTCTAATTGGGTAATGATGTAAAATGAAAGGGGAGGATCTCCCATTTTATTATTTTGATATATCAGGAAAAAAGGAGGTAAGTGACGTCCTTTCAAAACTTTATCCTTTAATATCATTTTAAATTTTCAACAAAATATTTTGATAAAGTTTTGGAAGGATATTATTCACATCTTATTTCCTAAAATGGCAAAATAAAAAATAGAGTTATTTGGGGAGATCCTTGTCTTTCATTTGCCATCAATATTGGAGACCTAGGACAAGTTCAAATATTTAAAAAAATAGAAAAATGAAACCCTATAAAACTTTGAAGGCCTTTTAAAAGGAAACGAGATCACGAAATGAAAAACTGTAAATGCAGTTTTACTTCATTTTATCTCTAAAATCAGATGTACTATATCAACCGGTTCATGTTTGAGATTGGCTGTCGGACTGTGTTATCATGTGTGTTAAAAAAACAAAACATTTATTTTAAGTTTAAAGAAAGAAGTTGTAAAGTTGTAGTTAATTTTTGTTTCCCTTTATTCCTTGTAAGTATTAAAATTTGTTACAAAAAAGACAGTTAAGGATTATAACCAAAAAATGTTTCCTTACAACAAAACGAAAAACTATAATATACAGAAAAACAAATGAGCAAGTGATGGGAAGACGGATTTAAATTTTAAGAGGTTTATAAAAAAAAAAATCTTTTCATTATAAAATACATGAATAATTTTTTGAATCTTTATGAACATATATCTTAAACAAAAAGCATAATTTATAAGATTTTAATTAGAAGGTCATGTTGAATTTTAAACTTTTATGTGAATTAGAATAATAGACATACAGAGAGAGAGTAACAAAACGTGACTTACCTCATCTAAAGGACAACCCGTAGATCTTAAAACAGCATGTGATTGTAAAACTAATAATTTTAAAAGTTTGTCTTTAATTTCACCAAATGGTGAGGGTTTACAACGTAATATTATAATTCGTAACGTAACCACCGATGTTAATTCGCCTATAATATCACAAACAGGAACTACAGGATTATCGGATATATTTTCCAAAGGTATTGGTTTCCAATTTTTGATGATTAAGGAACCTGAAAAGAAATTTAAAAAAGATATTTAAAAAAAACTGAAGATATTAAAAATGTCGGCTTCATAAAAAAATAATATCGTATATTTTTTTTTTGAAATTTTAATTGTTTTTTTTTATTTAATATCAATTAAATTTTTAATTAATATAATTAATTGTTTAATTAAATTTTTAACTTTTTTTTAATTAACATTTTAACTGTTTTTTATTTTGATATTAATTTAATGCTTTATTAATACAATAAATTGTTTAATTAAAGTTTTAGCTTTATTTATTTTTGTGTTTTGTTTTCTGTGTGTGTGCAAGCATGTGGTTTTCTCTTGCATTGTGTTACGCACAAGACAAATACATAAGTATAAAAAGTTTGTTAAAAGTTTTTTTGTTTCTCCTATAGTTATTTGAATTCTTATTTTGTTTATAGTTTTATGTATATAAAAGGTTTATAGTCAAGTTTTTAAATTGACTATGTCTTTAAGGCAAAAATACATTTGAAAATGTTTGAATAAGAATTTTTTAAACCCTTTTTTTTAATATTTTTTTTTTTTGTAATTAAAAATATATATATTTTAAAAAATTAGTTATTTTAAATTATTTTTTAATTTATACAACTAAAATTTTAATTGATTTCCAAATTTATTTTAAATTAAATTTTTAATTTATATAGTAATAATTTTAATTATTTTTTTTATTAAAAATTTTAATTAAATTTTTTAATTTATAGTATCAAGTTTTTAATTAACTAATTATCCATTAATTTTTAATTAACGACATACAAATATTTTTAATTTATATGCGCATTTTAGTGATTGGTCCGGATTAAATTAATTTTTTAAATAAATCTGCGAATTTTTTAATTAAATTTATTTTTTATTTTTTTTCTGTTGTCAGAATTCAGCAAAAACCCACTGCACACTGGGCGGAGATGGTAGGTTTTTTGGCCAAAAGTCTTTACAGGTCGTAAATGTTAATAGAATTTTTTGAAATTCAGAATATAAGCCTATATAAGGGAGAGACACTTGTCTTTTGTTTATGTATTTGAATTGGAGATGGTCTCTGGTCCAGTGATTTGCGTGACTCAAAAAAACAACGTGATTCACGCGTGAGCGTGATTGATTTTCATTTAAATCACGTGATTATAGAGTGATTTTCATTTAAATCACGTGACTATATTAGGGTAATAAATGAGTGCCTTGTAACTTTTTGGAATCGGGCCCACAAGGAAACTATTTCATGGTGGACCCTTCATTTTTATGAAATTTACAGATGTTATAAATGAAACAAATGCAAAGACACTTAATTGAATTGAAAAAGAAGTTTATAAAAAATTAGAAAAGTTAAATTTTTGTTTTGAAAACCCCCTTTTTATACTCATCGTTATCAAAAGTTCCACGCCCTTTTAAAAAACTGTCTGGGCCAGAATTATCCTTTCTATCCACACTTTACGAAATAGTTGCCCACTTGTTCGCGTTTTTAAAAATGGAATTGAAATAAACTTTTTATAAAAAAATGGAAAAAATTATTTCTTTTTTTGAGAACCCCCTTTTAAAAACTCATCGTTAGAGAAAGTTCCACTGCCTTTCAAAAAACTGACTGGGCCAGAATTATGCTTTGTATCAGCACTTTCCAAAAGAGTTACCCGCCTGTGCCCGTTTTCAAAAATTAAATTGAAATAAGAGTTTATAAAAAATTGGAAAAAATATTTTTTTTAAACCCCCTTTTAAAACTCATCGTCATAAAAAGTTCCACGCCCTTTCAAAAAACTGTCTCGGCTTGAATTACCCTTTTTATCAGCACTTTCCAAAAAAGTTGCCCGCCTGTGCCCATTTTCAAAAACTTAATTCAAATAAGTGCTTATAAAAAATTAGTTGTTTTTTTTAAAACTCCCTTTTTAAACTCACCAAAAGTTCCACGCTCTTTCAAAAAACTGTCTGGGCCAGAACAATCCTTTTTATCCCTTTTTTTTCAAAAAAGTTGCCCGCTTGTGCCCGTTTACGCAAATGGAATTGAAATAGTAAAAATTTGAAAAAAAAAAAAAAACAAAATATTTTTTATGAAAACCCCTTTTTTTAACTCATTGTTATCAAAAGTTCCACGCCCTTTCAACAAACTGTCTGGGCAAGAATTATCCTTTTAATCCACACTTTCCAAAAAAGTTGCCTGCTTGTGCCCGTTTTAATAAATTGAATTGAAAAAAGAGTTTATAATAAATAGGAAAAATTTTTTTTTTTTTTTGAACACCCCCTTTTTAAGCTCATCGTTATCAAAAGTTCCACGCCCTTTCAAAAAACTGTCTGGGCCAGAATTATCCTTCCTATCCACACTTTCCATAATAGTTGCCCGCTTGTGTCCGTTTTAAAAAATGGAGTTGAAATAAAATTTATAAAAAAATTAGAAAAAATATATTTTTTTTTTGAAAACCGTCTTTTAAAAACTCATCGTTAAAGAAAGTTTCAGGCCTTTTCAAAAAACTGTCTGGGCCAGAATTATCCTTTTTATGCCTACTTTACAAAAAACTTCCCCGTTTACACAAATGGAATTGAAATACCAAAAATTGAAAACAAAAAATTATAAAAAAATTTTTGTGAAAACCTTTTTTTAACTCATCGTTATCAAAAGTTTCACACTCTTTCAAAAAAACTGTCTGGACCGCCTAACCGGGTACTTATTTTTTTTTTCAATGTATTGAAAACAAATTTTAATACGATAAAAAACTATTTTTCGTGTAACCGGGATTTTCCCGTAACCGGTTTTTTTGTGTAACCGGGTTTCATTTTATACCGTATTAATATAGAAAAACACTATGTGTTTGAAAATTTGTTAATTGAAAGTAATTAATTCATAAAATTAATTTAATTCACTTAAAAAAGGCTCATTTTAACAACTTTAGATTTGTTCATCTCCCTTTCTTTCTATTGATATTTTATACGCAGATGAAAAAACGGGCAAAAGCGGGCAGGTCAGTTTGAAAGCTAGTAAGCCAACGAACATTTTGGCATCCAAACTTTTGGATTATGCCGCGGAACATTTTGGAAAAACTATTTCAAATGGAACAATTTTTCAAAATTTACATAAAAATATCAAAAAATCATAAAAAAAAGGAAAAAGAGCTGTTCATACCCATTTACATGTTGTACTTCCCATTGTCAAACAAATTTTTCTCAAAAAAAAAAAAAAAAAACAAGGCCCCGCCTTAATAATATATAAATTTGTTAGCTTTTTTTATGACGGTACATGCAGATTTAAACATACATATTTTATCTTTAATTGATCATTCCGATTTTTACAAAAAATACAGACAAGGTGCTGCAAGTCATACTTAATACAATCGTGCATTCACTTTTTTTGTAATTTAATAATTTTGTTTTGTTTTTTAGTTTTGGCCAAAAAAAACTACCATCTCGGCCCAGTGTGCACTGGAGCAAAATAAATAAAAAAATTGGTCGTATTGCGATGAAATTTTACAACATAGAAAATTCACTATGTAAAAATGTCACTATCACAGCTTAAGTTGTGATGGTGAAACTCATTACTAGGGATGAGATTTTTATTCACTAAAAAATCGAAAATATATGCTTAAAATATGCGCTAAAGAATCCAAAATATGCACTAAAAACTAAAAATATGCACTAAAAAAATAATATGTATACAATAAAAATCTTGTTTTCATACGAAAAACTTTTTAAAAAGCAAAAAATAACGCCGGGCTTAAAAATTAAGATTTAAAACTTTATATAAGCAAGATTTTTTTTAGTAATTTAGACAACCAGTAAAAAAATTAAAAAGAACATTTTTTTTTCTTATTTAAGGTGATATGATGTACACTTTTTTCGTCTTTTTTTGCAAGAGATGGGTGTGCGAAACAAAATTATATGAGTAAAAGAACCAAAACTCCATGAAATTTTCGAATTGACGTTTATTTATTTCTATTTTATTTAAAGCACGTTGGGCCACTAACACATTTCAGGAAAAATTAAAAAACAAATAACAAAACTCTTAAAAAAGATGCAATTTATTTAAAAAAGTTATAATAATTTTTTTAAATATAAAAGTTAAAGTTAAAGTTACTTTATTGAGATTTAAATATAAAACAAATGATAAAATAACGAAACATCTGCAAACAACACGCAATCCATAAAAAACATTTTGAGTTTCAAAAATTTTATCGGAAAAATTTATGAAATGTCCCATTGTTTTAACAAAAACAAATCACAAAATTAAAAATTGCACATTTTACATGATTTTCACAATAAAACACACTAAAATCATGATATTTATTAACAATTATTTAAATTGAAAACAATAGATATTTTTGATATTTTTTTTATTTTCCAAAAATTTTATGTGTTTGTTTATTTATTTTTTCTATTTTGTTTTGTTAAATGTAAAAATTGTCAGTTGAAAAATAAAAAAAGACAAAAACTTTTGTCATTTTTATGGCGGATTACTCAATGAAAAGTTAGCTGCTAACTGCCGATTTAACAGAGCCTTATGTCAAAATTTGTATGAAAAAGTTAAATTTAACGGCGAGTTATTTTATAACGGAGCATTGAGTAATCCAGCCTTAGAAACTTGAAATCTTGACATGAAATAACTTTTTTGTTTTTATAGTGTTTGTTTTTTACTCATTACAAAACCTATTGAAATATAGTCGCACTTTTCGATAGTTCTTTACCAAGACGAAAAATTGACGACAAAAAGTGTACATCATAATACCTTAACAAAATAAATTTTTAGAATTTAAACCAGTTTTTGAAAAAATAAATTTCGATTTGTGTTTTTGATAATTTATACCAAAAGATGCAAAAATATGCACTTAAAAGTTAAATTTGCACAAAATTTGCACTTAAAGCCAAAATATGCAAAAATATGAATTTTCACCAAAATATGCAAAAACAAATCGATACCATTTTAACGTAAATTTCTTGATTCGGAAAGATAATTAATCGATATCGTTGTAAGACTACCGTTAAAAAACATGCATTTGCATGGAAATCACATCCCTTCTCATTAAAGTAGTAAATAGGAAAAAAAAAATTTTACTATTTAATTTATTATTTTAAATCCACGCCCGCAGAAGGGGCCGACCGATAAATGTAATTTTTCAATACCTGGCATGAGTAAAACCTTTTCCGACATAAAAATTTTTTATTTTTTTAAAAAAGTACAAACTAAAAATTTGCGGTTTTAGAGGTTGGTTTAGTTCTTCAACGGTAAAATTTTTCCTCCTGGTCCGATTTTGCCCATTTTAGAACTTAACCAGACATAAGACATATTTGTGCAAATCTTCAGGAATCCAGTTTTTTTTTTAATTGTATATTCATAGAAAATCGATGACATATCAATAATAAATGTAGCATTTTTTGTGATCCGTTCAAAAGATATCGAATTTTCAAAAATACCGTTCTCTTACTCATAACTTCTTCAAAAATAATCCACATTTCAAAATTTATTTTTCATATTTTTTTTTTTTTTGCTTTTTACGTACTTTTTAGAAAAAAATATTAAAAATTTTCAAAAGTGCTCTATTACGCGATTTTTTAGTTTAAAAATTTAAATCCCATTATGAAAAATAGTTTGTACTCTTTGATTTTTTTTTTTTTTTTTGTGAAAAGTCTCTATCGATTCTACAAATTATTTGCCCAGTAAGATCGTGTGCACTCAAAATAAATTCTCTGTCCAATCAGCAGAAAAATCTGCTGAAAATACACCCAGTTTCAGCCATATGAGAAATCTGCTGATTTTAGCAGACACGGTTTGCTAAATATCTGTCATAAGAGGTGAATAAATATAAAAAGAAAAAAAAAAAAAACATACGCCTCCAGCCAGCATCGAACTCGCCACCTTCCGATTTGAAAGTACACTTCTTAACCACTACGCTACGGAAGCTTATACTTTTATCTGGCGTTTTAGTTATTAAACATGTGTGTTGTACGACAGCAGAGAAATCTGATTTTAGCTGAAATATCTGCTGATTTTAGCAGAAAAATCTGCTGATTTTAGCAGAACAATCTGCAGATTTCAGCAGAATAATCTGCTGATTTCAGCAGAACAATCTGCTGATTTCAGAAGAGCAATCTGCTGATTTCAGCAGAGCAATCTGCTGACAATCTGTTCTGCTTTTTTTTTTATATAAAAAAAATTCTTGAAAAAATAATGAAATTCAGCAAACAAAATCAGTATAAATATAGTAAAATGTCTGTTATTTTCTTAAACTGAATGACAGAGATTTTAGTAAAAATATCCTTCTCAGCAGAACAATCTGCTAAAAGATTGCTAATTCAAATTGAAAGTCGTTTTACAGATTTTTTGACAAAGTTTTTCTTTTGAGTGTGATTATGTAAATCGTTGGCTTAGTCGGCAAACCTGTTAAGTCTAATTTTTATGCAAATTGAGTTTTTGATGTAGTATGCTAGTATAACTCAAAACACATCATTTACAAAAAACAAAATGCCGTTATTTTGTTTTTTCTTCTTGTTATGCAGTGGTAAGAAATTTTGTCAAGTCCAAAAAAAAAAAAAAAACATCGAAAGCCACGTGCTAAGTCCATCTGAAAACAACACACATTTTGTATCAACAAATTTCTTCAATAGATTTAAATTCGAGGTTTGTTTATTTTATTAAAAGGACGCAAAAAGAGAGCTCGTATGGAAATACATGCTTGTTTTTTGTTTTTTTTTTTTGCAAAATATAACTTATAGAGGCAAAAATTCCAAAAAAAAAATTAACTGATAAATTTTGGTACATGATGGCATTTCCAAAGCCAGAAAAGTTAGATTTTTTATATAAAAACAAAAAAAAAATTTTTTCAAAATTTCATTCAAATGGTAAAATTTTATAAAATAAAGCGCATTAAGAAAAGAAAATTTGGCTTTTTATGTGCTTCCATGGACCAAAATTTATCAGCACTTTTTTTTGGAATTTTTTATTTCACAAAATTGTTTAAAGTTGTGAATAGTTAAAGTTAGTTTAGTAGTTTGTTGATTTTGTTCGGCATAAGGTCATGAGTTAATAAATTAATTAAATAAAAAATATAAACATGTTTTATTTTAATTTTTTTTTTATTGTCCCAGCATTTCGGTCAACATTGCTGACCATCTTCAGAGGGATATTTAAAAATTAAATAAAAAAACAAAAAAAGAAAAAAATTCGCTTTCTGGAGCTGTTGTTCAGCTAAAAGCTTTTTTCAACACAAAATTTTTAAAATATTTTTTTTCCCAAAAACCGCGAACTTTTACAAATTTCAAAGGTTTTTTTACAAACATTTTCTCAGAGCACACCTACCCTCTATCTACAACCTCTTAGACATCTTTTTTGTATTTTTATAAATTTCTTTTACCTAATTAGCTTTTACGGGTTCAATGGTGCGTCTTAGAGATATCAATATTGAGACCAACTCACATTAATTTTTACCCCCAAAAATAGTTTTTAAAACATACTTTTTATCTCCACCCTCTGAGTGTGTTGCATACAAAATTTCATTTTATACAATTTACTCCTACTGTAATTTGATAAGGAGCAGGGGTAACTCATGAATAGTAGTGTCAGTAATAACGAAGTCGTTAACAGATGGCAATATTTTTTTGGAAAGTATTTGGGAACGATTTGGGAATAACGAAAAATAAACATTGAAAAATTTTAAAATTATAAATGAAAATTATTGTTGGTCACTTTAAAATAAAAAAATACATAATGAAAAAAAGAAATGAATAATTAAATCAAAACAACCAGGAAAATTAAACGAAAAAAAAGAGTAAAAAAAACTTCCAACTTTCTCAGATGCCCTTTGTAAAACTAACACTACCTTTACTATAGGACTCAACATAGGACCACTCATTTTCTATGAGAGCTCCATTAGGAATCGCATATCACCATTCGATTTTTTTTGAACGAGGCATTGAAAAAATCTAAAAATTTGCTAGGAAGAGGTTTTCAAAGGATATTAAAAGCTGTTCAGAAATTAAGAAAATCTAAAAAAAAAAAAATTTATTGTGTCCGATTTGGCATGAGGTCCTAGATGGATATTTTGATTCGTTATACACGGAATGACAAAGTGAGTATATAAATTTTGCAAAGAACTTTGGAGGGTGGTCGCTCGTGGCAAAGGTTGACAAAAATATAGGGTCATTATTAGTGAAATCAATCATGAATATTCTTGACCCCCTCCGATATTGATGAAATTTGGTTAAGTTTTTACACTACGTAAAAAACTAACAAATGCAAATTTTCAGCCCTCTAAGTCAACAGGGGCCGAAAATACGGAGGGTCAAAATTTCCCCCAAAATCTCCCAGTCGCGACACTTTACACCGTAAAAACTTAATATCGTTGGTTCTATTATAGCTAGAAAGCCCATTTTTGGTTTGTTTTGAAGCTCATAATATGCTCTATAAGACCTACCATAACCAAAAAATTTTCGAAAAAAAATAAGGGTTACCTCCCTTATTTTAAGGTCGTGATAAAGGGAGGAGAAAACGGGGATGATGGTATCCCCCGATTTTTTTTTACTTGATAATCTTATAGAGAAAGTCCTAAAGAATATATTCTCAAATTTTTAAGTTGGGACAACAATGGGATCACTCAAAATCAAAATTTTTCACAATTTCCCCTAAAATCTCCAAATCGCAACACTCTTGAACCTTAAAAATTTAATATCATATGTGCTATTGTAGCTACAGAGTCCATTTTTGTTTGTTTTAAAGCTTATATTACGCTCTACAATACCTACTTTAACCAACAAATTTTAGAAAAAAAGGAAGGGTGCTCCCCTTATTTAAAGGTCGTGGCAAAGGGTGGAGGAAATGGGGGGAAAGTATCCCCCGATTTTTTTTTTATTTGGTATTGTCAAAGAACAAGTCCTAATGAACATATCCTAAAATTTTTATGTTGGGACAACAATCAGATCGACCAAAATCAAAATTTTTCACAATTTCCCCCAAAATCTGCAAATCGCGACACTCTTGCCCATTACAAATTTAATATCGTGGACTGTATTGTAGCTACAGAGTCCATTTTTGGTTTGTTTTAAAGCTCTTAATATGCCCAACAATATTACTATTACAAAAAAAAAAATAAAAAAAATTAGGGGTGCCTCTTGTATTATAAGATCGTGGCAAGGGGTGGGGGAAATCGGGGGATAGTATCCCCCAATTTTTTTTTACCTTTTTTTTTTAAAGAGTAAGTTCTAGAGAGCATATCATGAAATTTTTATCTTGGGACTACAATGGGAGGCGCAAGAATGTCGCGATTTGATGATTTTGGGGGAAAATTTTGAAAAATTTTGATTTTGGTCGATCCCATTGTTGTCCCAACATAAAAATTGTAAACTATGTTCATTAGGACTTGCACTTTGAGAATCCCAAGTAAAAAAAAAATCGGGGGATACTTTCCCCCCATTTCCTCCACCCTTTGCCACGACCTTCAAATAAGGGGGGCACCAATTCCTTTTTTTGGAAAAATTTTTTTTTTGGTATGTCTTGTAGAGCGTATTATAAGCTTTAAAACAAAAAAAATTGGCTCTGTAGCTACATAAGCACTTATGATATTAAATTTTTAAGGTTAAAGAGTGTTGCGATTTGGAGATTTTGGGGAAAATTGTGAAAAATTTTGATTTTGAGCGATCCCATTGTTGTCCCAACTTAAAAATTTTAGAATATATTCTTTAGGACTTTCTCTATAAGATTATTAAGTAAAAAAAAAATCGGGGGATACCATCATCCCCATTTTCTCCTCCCTTTATCACGACCTTAAAATAAGGGTGGTAACCCTTATTTTTTTCGAAAATTTTTTGGTTATGGTAGGTATTATAGAGCATATTATGAGCTTCAAAACAAACCAAAAATGGGCTTTCTAGCTATAATAGAACCAACGATATTAAGTTTTTACGGTGTAAAGTGTCGCGACTGGGAGATTTTGGGGGAAATTTTGACCCTCCGTGTTTTCGCCCACTGTTTACTTAGAGGGCTGAAAATAAGTGTGCATTAGTTTATCACTTAGTGTTACAACTAAACCAAATTTCATCAAAATCGGAGGGGGTCACGAAAATTTTTAGCTATTTTTGATTGATTTCACTAAGACTGACCCTATACTATTTTTTACTCATTTTACTACAACTGGAAATTTTCAATACAAAAAGTAAACAAAACTTCCAGTTGTAATAAAAATATTAAGAAATTTGGGTAAGCGAATAGACCTATAGAAAGTTGTTTTGGATAATCCATTTTGTTTCAAATTAACATAAGCCTGAACTATCCCTATTACAAATGTAGAACGTCCGGAATTCTAAAGATCTGTTATGGGGGTTTGTTTTCAGTTCTTGGGAATTGTGGCATTGTTTTATTCCAAATTTGAATACAATTCGTTATTGAATCAAGAAAAGCATAAGTTTTAAATTTCATCTAAATCTAATGATAATTACGAGTTATGTATATTGTGTTAACGTGGTCTGACAGATGGACGGACATCGCTTAATCGACTCAAAACGTGATTCTGAGTTTATCGTTATATTTATCTGCACAAACTCATACCTTGTACCACAGAACGGAATTGGGTATAATAATGATTTCCTTACCTCTTGCTGTTGATGCCGTTTCTTGTGAATAAC
The DNA here is from genome assembly GCA_963921195.1 of Pegoplata infirma. Lineage (NCBI taxonomy): Eukaryota > Metazoa > Arthropoda > Insecta > Diptera > Anthomyiidae > Pegoplata > Pegoplata infirma. The sequence continues at coordinate 76,846,506 of OY992538.1, read as the reverse complement.
CCAATCTTTGTAATGCTGTTTGTACTATTTCTGACCATGGTGTTGCTGCCGCTATAATCACATAACTATCGGTTTCTACATTTGGTCTTCTTTTCCATGGACTGCGTTGATCTATGGTAAGGGATGCCTGCAGCGAATGCACCGATTCCACCACACAATGTAATGGCAAGGATTTTGCTGAAAGTGTAAAAATTAAAGATTTTATAAGATTTAAAATAAAAAAAATATATAAATTTACTTGAGCTAAATAAAAAATTCATTGTTGTGTCAAATTTGAAAGAAAACTTTAAATAATTATTGGAATACAGGGGGGATTAAGGAAAATTTCAAAATTTGTTTAACAAAAAAATGTGTTTACCCTACACCAATCTGTGGTTTGTGCTGATGTTTGTAACACACACAATGCAGCAATTTGGTTATTAGCGTAAAACTATACGATGGTATCTAATGGCCGGCCAAAGCCGCCTGCAAAATTCTTACATGTCTGTTTTTGCATAAATGCATAGCATATGAAAAAGTAGTTGTGTTAATAAGCTTAAATCAGGTAATAATATTATTAATTATTCCAATTATAAATCGCTTTTAAGCAATATTGTAATTTTTATACTTATACTCCATCAAACGAGTATTTATGTATAGACAGATTAAGCAATTATAATTTTTTGTACAAAAAGCTTACAAAAAAAATTATGCGTAAAACCACTTTTTGTTGTAAATTAATATATGAGTCAGTATTTTTAAACTATCCTGATTAAGAAAACTAAAATTTGAAATATTTTATAAAATATTTCAAATATATAGCTATATAAAATGGCGCCCAACGTGGGAGGTAAACTAACCCAGCCTCTAAAAAAACACGCATTTTTACAGACTTTTTTTACTTTATGAATCATTTTTTTTATACCCTCCACTTAGTGATAGAGGGTAAATATAAGTTTGTCATTCCATTTGTAACTCATCGAAATATCGATCTGGGACCCCATAAAGTATATATATTCATGATGCCCGATCGATTTTAAGACATTCTAGCGATGTCCGTCTGTCCGTTTGTCCGTGTGTCCGTCTGTCTGTCTGTGGAAAATGCTCTCGCGGACAAAATATTGCACAGAGATGACTAAAACTTAACATATTTATTGGAAGTTCTCCCGAGAAGTTTGGTATTGCATTTGAGCGATATCGGTTCAGCGGTTCAAAAGTTATGAACGAAAATGTAAGCACACCTCAAAAATTTCAGTACATTCAACCTAAAAATACCTAAAAATACAAAATGCTTTAATTTGGCTTCTGGTTGACATATGTGAACATAATTAAACACCAAATGGTATTTAAACAAGTCCGAACATATTTTTTGACAAAAAAATAAAAAAATCGCGGATTTTTTTTTACCAAAATTTTTTTTTGCGGAATTTTTTTTTTTTCAAAAAAACTTTTTTTTTCAAAAGTAATTTCCTTTAAAATAAAGATTTTTGCAATAATCTTTTTGAAATTGTGGAGGGTATCACTACATTCGGCAAGGCCGAATTTAACTTTTTTACTTGTTTTATTTATCAAAGTCCTTCACTTGGACCAAGGGATTTAAAAAGATATATTTTTTTGGCCTGCCCCGTTTTGAAGGAGTAGATATATAAAAAACAAGTAAAAAGTTAAATTCGGGCTTGCCGAATGTATTAACACCCACCACGACGTCAAAAAGATCATTTTATTTTTGTTTAAATACCATTCGTTGTTCAATTATGTTCACATATGTCAACCAGCAGCCGAATTAAAACATTTTGTATTTTTAGGTTGTGTTGAATGTATTAAAATTTTTGAGGTGTCCTTACATTTTCGTTCATAACTTTTGAACCGCTGAACCGATGTCACTCAAATGCAATACCAAACTGCTTGGGGGAACTTCCAATAAATATGTTAAATTTCAGTCATCTCCGTATAATATTTTGGCCGTGATCACCATTTCCACAGACGAACAGACAGACGGACATCGCTAAAATGTCTTAAAATTGATCGGCGATCATGAATATATATATATACCTTATGGGGTGCCAGACCGATATTTCGATGAGTTACAAACGGAATGACAAAATTATATATACCCTCTATCACTAATTGTAAGTGGAGGGTATAAAAACATTGTCTTTTTGGTGCCCAAGATAGGGCACATTAATACGATGCTTGTCTTTTTGGTTTGGTTGTCTTCTCCTTAGCAAAATCACTTTCAAACTAGGAGACACAAAAACAAATAAAAACATCGTCGTTTTGGCCCCCAGCATAGGGCCTTTTAAAACGATGATTGTTTTTTAGATACATATTCAATTAATATAACCAAATTAACAATTAAACAAAGGATTGCTTTCATTTTCCTGTGTTTATATGACATATTTTCTCTACATTTGGCCCCTTGGCAAATAATATCTCATATCAAAATTCTACATTTCTTTCGACAAATTTAAAACAAAACAAAAAATAAAACTTCCCACTTTTACTGAATGCATTTAAAAATCAAAATTGTACATTTGTCTGTAAAAATGCATTATACTAATAAGATTCCCTACATTAGTGGTAATACTGATTATTAAAAATAATCATCTAAACATCACTTCTATTGCTTCTAGCCACTCCACATCCATTCATACACTACTCACTCACCATTACCACTCACTACTTAACAAAATATGCATATTAGGTTTAATCTTTTTTGGCCACCAAAATCATATGTATAAAATTTGGCATATTTGTTTATTGTTGGTGTTTTTTTTTTTCTACATTGTTGTTATTGCACAAAAAATTTTAATGGCAATACTGTTGGCGAAAAAAGAAAAACATTGAAAAATCCGCTTTTGTTTTAACCTCAAATCATGTTGATGATGGTGGTTTTTAGTGGTAGAGAATAATTGTTTTAATGAGTTTATTGTTGATGGCTTTTAATAGGCTAACAAAACACAAAAAAAAAAAAATATTTTACAAACTTGGGGTAAAATGTTTATGTATAAAATAACAGTAAATATATTTACTAACCCATTGAAGGCTAATGAAAAAAAACTAGAATTGATTTTTTTTAATTTTTGTAAGTACTGGAGAACAACGATAACTGAATATGCAGAAAAAATGCAAAAAAAAAAATATTTGAAATATTATTATTTAAATATGGCGATCCTTAAGTGTGAGTAAACTGATTTTTAAATTAAATGCGTTTTCAACACTCAAATTATGCCACTAACCGTTTGTGGTTTATTCAAAAAGTTTTACGTTTTGTTGTTGTTTAAAGAAAAATACATTTTTTTAATGTTCAGTTTTTTAAAGACTACTTTTTTGCGTTGTTTCAAAAATATCTACATAAAAATAAAGATTATTATTTGTTCTGTAAGTAAAACAAAAGCGATTCTTCTTTAATTTTTAATGATTTGTGTACGTTATTTTTTTTAATTGTTGGAATTTTCTAAAGAGAAATCATTAGTTTTTACATACTTCTGTGGGTTATTTAAAACAAAAACAAGTAGAAAAGTTAAATTCGGCCTTGCCGAGTGCAGTGATACCCTCTACAACAAAAAAATTTAAAAGGAAATTACTTAAAAAAAAATTTCGCAAAAAAAAATTATGGTAAAAAAAAAATCCGCGATTTTTTTTTTTTGTCAAAATATATGTTCGTAATTGTTTATATACCATTTGGTGTTCAATTATGTTCACATATATCAACCAGCAGCCGAATTAAAGCATTTTGTATTTTTAGGTTATGTTGAATGTACTAAAATTTTTTAAGGTGTCCTTGCATTTTCATTCATAACTATATCGCTCAAATGCAATACCAAACTTCTCGGGAGAACTTCCAATGGATATGTTAAGTTTCAGTCATATCCGTGTTGTGTTTTGGTCGTGATAGCATTTTCCACAGACAGACAGACAGACAGACGGACAGACGGACATCGCTAGAATGTCTTAAAATCGATCGGGCATCATGAATATATATACTTTTTGGGGTCCCAGACCGATATTTCGATGAGTTACAAACGGAATGACAAACTTATATATACCCTCTATCACTAAGTGGAGGGTATAAAAAAATTCAAAAAATTATTTGTAGAAATATAAAAACATGTTTGTATTAAGTGACTTTAGCAGGGTGGGGAAAGTGTCTGGCCAGAATGTAGTTGATTGCAGGTTCGATTCTCCAAAATTTTATTTAAAATTAAAAAAAAAAATAATTCATTTGAAAAGTTGTAAAAAATAACCATTATTTTTTAATGTTTTCGTAGGTTATTTTTTATTTTTTTGAATTTGTTGGAAAAAATAACAGAACAAACATTAATTTTTAATGTTTTCATAGGTTATTTTTTCAAATTTGTTGTTAAAAAAATGAAAAAAAAACGTTATTTTTTAATGTTTATTGTTATTTATTTTAGAAAATTAAGTACGTTATTTTTTTTTAAATGTTGGCATTTTTTAAAGAGAAATCTTTGGTTTTTACCTACTTGTGGGGATTATTTTTTGTAGAAAAAAAATTCAAAAAATTATTTATAGAAATATAAAAACCTGTTTGTATTAAGTGACTTTAGCAGGGTGGGTAGAGTGTCTGGCCAGAATGTAGTTGATTGCAGGTTCGATTCCCCAAAATTTTATTTAAATTTTTTTAAAAAATAATTCAATTGAAAAATTGTAAAAAATAACCTACGAAATCATTATTTTTTAATGTTTTCGTAGGTATTTTTTTAAATTCGTTGGTTAAAATAACACAACAACCATTAATTTTTAATGTTTTGACATGCAAATGACTTGGTATCAAGCTCATTCGAAAGAGTGTAATTTTCTCTTTCAGACAAGATCAAATCTTCTTGAATTTTAATTTTCTAAAGTGGTAAAAAAATCATTAGCCACAAGTGCTTTAAATCTAAAATTTACGTATGAATTTGTATGGAAATAAGTTAAAAAAACCTGTGTAAATAAACTAAATATTGAATAAATGGAAGGTTTTTTGCTAATGATTTTTTTACCATTTTCGAAAATTAAATTTTTAGAACATTTTATCTAATCTTTAAGAGAAAATTGTAGGCTTTCGAATGAGCTTGATACCAAGTCATTTGCATGTCAGGATCTTATTTTGTAAGCTTTTAAAAAGGGTCAAAAATGCCCATTTTCGGCACTTTAACCGCGAATTACTCAAAATCCTGACGTGATAGACAAATTTAGGCTCCGGATTTGGAATCAGCGCAACAGACACTCTCCAAATCACTAACCAGAATCCAATACGCATTTTCTTGTTGAGCTGTGTAATTACTGAGATGGTTTTCAAATGTTTTATCATTTGTTTTAAGTACGTTTTTCATTTGTTTTGGCCTACAAAATATTTTTAGCGTAGCTTTTGCATTTAAAAGCTTAATTTTCTTTTGTGCTTTAAAAAAATCTTAAAATTTTGAGTTAAACATTACCCCAACACCATTTTTAACAGTTGCGCACAAATATGGTTTAAAAAAAGTTTTAAATCAAAATTTAAGAAGAACTATTTTCATTTATTAATGTAATGTAATAATTTAATTTTATTATAAATGTTATTCACATATAAAAGGACTTCTCGCTTTATGCATATTTAATAAATAATTCCACAGATACATATGCGTTTAATCCTTTACCTACAATCATACAGTAAATATGTGCGTATTTAATACGCATTCAGCGTATATTTTAAATTTTTTGAAAATTAAATATTGTATTACTTAAAATCGTCAGTGAATATTTGTGGAAATGAGTAATGTTAATTATCTTTCATATTTGACAATATGTTAATAGTAATTTAAATATGGTTTTAAATTATATTTTTGGTGAATAATAGTCGTGTATATTAGGGTTATGACTCATTTTTGACAAAATTTTTACCTATCACCATGTGATAGGCAATACAAAATTAATATTCAAAATCGTATTTGCGGGTCATTTTGGCAAAAAAACCTTCCGCACCAAACGCAATTTCTAAAAAGTCACAGATATTTTTTGGTTTAAGTCATATTTTTCAAAAAAAAGGTAATTTTAACTCTTCCAATGAATGAATTATATAAAAAAAGATCTTGTGAACACTTACGAATAAAAGTAAAGCCGCCCGGACTTTTTCTTTTGGAGCTACATGCTGTCAAAGTTGACGTTATAATAGTTAACGTTATGCAGTTAAGGGTTAAACCGCCAAATTTTAATCTTGGAGGAATCAAAAAAGTCCCTCCAAAAAGAATTCGTCATTTTGAGCGTAAATGGCTTTTCCTACGCATCGTTTGAGTCTCATATTTTTTAAGTTTTAATAAAACTAAGAAAATTTCATCTCGTTTGGTGCGGGAACTTTTTTGACGGAAGCGAAAATGTAAAAATGCAATTCTTAATATTTTTTTATGGCCTTTTTGGCTAGGGCAGGTAAATTTCGATATTTGCAAAAAAAATCCAAAAAGTCATAGCCCTAGTGTATATGTACATTAGGGAAGAGCAAATTTTGATTTTTGACTAACACTAAAAATTTTGGATTTGTTGGGCAATGTTTTTGGGTTTCGTTTTTAAATTGAAAACCAGGAAGTGAAAAAATACTTTAACGTTCAAAATTTTGATCGAAGGGTGTCCAGCGTTAAAATGGTAAGATTTAGTTCAAATTAAGTAAAAGACTGCCTCAAGCTTTATAATAAAAAGTCAGTAATAGTCAATGCAAAAAAATTTTAAGATTTTTTTTTAATTTCTTGAACGTTGGAAAAAGCGTAACTTTTAGAAATTTTTTGAGAAAATTCAAATGGCCATATCTAGAAAACTTTGACCGATTTCAGAATTTTTTTGATATTTGTATTCAGAACTTAAAAAACATAATGTATCGCAAAAAAAAATATATATATTTTTTAATTTTTCAAAAATCTAAATTTTTTAGATAAAAATTTTCCAAAAACTCAAAACTTAGGTTGAAGGTCGACAGGTTAAAATAATCTGATTTGACACAAATTGAATTGAAATTGAATTTTGTCTCAAAAGACTAAAGAAAATTGTCTGCGATTTTTTTACTTTTGCCCAAAACATTAAATCATGACAATGTTTTGCTGAAGATTAGGGTGTACTTGGCAAAGCAAAGTTTTTTTAGAGTAAATAATGTTATATTTATTTGCCATTCCCCGCAAAACGAATTGAAATATCGGTCGAGGACTCCATTAAGTTTTACACTCTACATCCGTCCATCTGTCTGTGAAAAGTAAGATGCAGTTCAAACCCAAAGAGCTCTAAATTTGGTAAATGAGTGTATTAAACAAATGAAACATTTGTATGTCAAAATTTAAGACTTGGTGAAAAGTAGTTTTGGTAAAAAAAATAGTACAAAAACATTTTGTTTAACGAAAAAAAAATGTTGAAAAAAAAATTGAAGAAAAAAATTTTTAATGAAAAAAATTTTTTTTTGATGAAAAAAAATTGTTGATGAAAAAATTTTTTTTTGATGAAAAAAAAAAACTTTAATGAAAAAAAAATTGATAAAAAAAATATATTAACAAAAAGTAAGATGAAAAACAAAAAATTTGGTGAAAAAAATTGATGAAAAAAAATTTGATTTAATAAAAGATTTAATAAAAAAAATTTGATGACAAAAAAATTTGATAAAAAAAAATTTCTGAAAAAAAAAAAATATAAAAAAAATTTATGAAAAAAATTTATGAAAAAATAATAGATGAAAAATAAAAAATTGGGTGAAAAAAAATGTATGAAAAAAAAATTATGTAATAAAAAATTTTATGAAAAAAAAAATGGATGAAAACAAATTAATAAAAAAAAACAATTTGATAAAAAAATGTATGAAAAAAAAAATTATGAAAAAAAAAGATTTTTGAGGAAAAAAAAACGTTGATGCAAAAAAAATTTTGATGAAGAAAAAAAATTGATGAAAAAAAAATTTGATGAAAAAAAAAAAAAAAATTGATGCAAAAACAAAATTTGATGCAAAATAAAAGAAAATTGGTGAAAAATAATTATGTTACGTTTTTGGTTTTAAGAAAATGAAAACAGTATATAGTCAAACTGAGGTGGCGTTTTGCATCACTTTTAAATTAGACACCAGCCTAAAAACATTATCATGTTAAAAATATTTTTATTTTTTTTTTTTTTTAATTTCTTGAAAGTAGGAAAAACCCGTAATTTTATGAAAATTTAAAAATGAAAAATCCCACAAAGATGTTGTTCTGCAGGACATTTAGCACTACTTACTACACTCAAAAAACAAAAACTAATAAAATGACAAGAAAGGTTTGTTTTGTTTTTTGTTTTGCTACCTCCTATTTGACGAGAGTTTCTACACTCAAAAAATTGTGTCATTAACTGTTTGTAGTTTATTTAAAAAATTTTACATTTAGTCGTTTTTAAAAGAAAAAACATTTATTTGATGTTTAGTTTTTATTAATGACTACTTCTGTCCTTTTTTTCAAAAATAACACACTAAAATATAAAGACTTTCATTAACATTTAATGTTTAAAGTCATTTATAATTTATGAGCAAGTGAAATTTTGTCTGGCACTGGCCGGACATAATATTAAACTATTTATATTAGTTTTAAGATTTGAACACTTATTGTTAGTTCACATAGTTTAAGTGAAGATTCAATAAAAAATGAATGAGAAAAAAAATTTATATTTGTTTTGCAAGTAAAAACTACTGATTATTCTTTAAATTTTTAATGATTTGTGTAAGTATTTTTTTTTTAATTGTTGGTATTTTTTAATGAGATATCATTAGTTTTTACCTCCACAAGTAGGTTATTTTTTTGTAGAAAAAAAAATTCAAAAAATTATTTATAGAAATATAAAAACATGTTTGTTTTTAGTGACTTTGGCACGATGGGTAGAGTGTGTGGCCAGAATGTAGTTGATTGCGGGATCGATTCCCCAAAATTTTATTAAAAATTTTTAAAAAAATATTTCAATAGAAAATTGTAAAAAATAACCTACGAAATCATTAATTTTTAATGTTTTCGTAGGTTATTTTTTTGGAATTTGTTGGTAAAAATTACAGAACTATCAATAACTTTTAATATAACGTTTTCGTAGGTTATTTTTTTCGAATTTGTTGGTAAAAATGAATGAAAAAAACATAATTTTTTAATGTTTAATCATTAAACTTTAATGAAAAACTTTTTACAAATAATTTTGTAATTTTACAAGATTTTTACAAATACAATTGTAAATTTACAACTTTTTTTACAAAATAAAACTTATAAGGAACTCTCGTGCCTAGATTTTGTGCTAACTCCTATTTTACGAGAATTTTTAGTAAAAATTACGATATTTTTTGTAATTTTACAAACTTTTTACCAATAAAATTGTAAGTTTAAATTTTTTTTGGTGCAATAAAACTTACAAAAGGAAATCTCGTGAATTTACACGATTTTTTTTTTTAATTTTCTTGGAAATTTGTAAAATGTAAATTTCTATCGAATCCTTTATTTTAAACAAGGAAAACTGTTAGATATTGGTAAAATGGAATTACGAGACTTTTTCTAGTAATTTGACAAGGTTTTTTTGTTTTTGTGTATTTATGAAGCTGTAGTTGACAAATTTAGTACTGCAGAACTACTTCTCTTTCTATGGACTTGTCACGGATTTCACTAGTTAATAACACCGTGCTACAGTGAAAAAATACTTCTGATGTGACATAGTATAGATTGTTGGTCTAGTCGAGTAGATCACAAAAATGCGCATTAAACTTGCCAGACACCCTCAAATTTTAGAGTTATTGTCAAAAAACGTTTTTTTGGGACTTTTCTCACTAAACCTTTTGTAATTCAGAAAATTTTCAACCGATTTTAAATTTTTTAACTGTTTTGAATAGAAGAAGGATAGGGTTTTCCATGTGTGTGAATTGGTCTACACATATAAGAAAGATATCTATTGATTTTTTCTATAAAATCTAATTTTTTTGTTATTTTTTTTAAATTTTTCGAGTTTATAGATTTTTTTCTGCTATAGTTCGTTTAACAGCCTTTATATTTATAAACGTATTTTTAAAGAAAATTTGATTCTGAATACGATAAGCTTTATCCAAAAGAAATCGGATAACAATTGACAGAGTTGTGATAATTTTTCTAAAAAATAAAATTACGATTTTGCAGGAAATCGCCGTTCAGATATCAAAGGCAAAAAAAAATAATTTTATCATGAGAGGTCATGTACAATATTTTTAAACGTTTTTGGCGCTCTGAATCAGAATCTGACCTTTAAATTGCTCTATCTCGTCAGGTTTTTGAGATATTTAACATAAACTGATATATCAAAAACTTAATAAGATAGCGCAATTTCAAGGTCAAATTCGAATTCAGGAGGCCAAAAACCTTTAAAATAATAATACGCGACCTCTTAGTATGTTCGTTTATTTTTTTATTTTTTTTGCCTGGGTTATGCGAACGGCAATTTGAAGCAAAATCTTAATTTTCTTTTTTAGAAAAATTATCACAACTCTGTCAATTTTTATCCGATTTTTTCGAAATAAAGCTCATCGTATTCACAACTAAATTTTCTTAAAGAACACGTTTATAAATATAAATGTTGTTGAGCGAACTATAACAGAAAAAAGTCGATAAACTTAAAAAAATTAGATATCGTTGAAAAAATCAATACATATCTTTTTTATATGTATGGACCAATTCACACACATGAAAAGCCCTATCCTTCTTCTATCCAAAACAGTTGAAAATTGATAATCAGTTAAAAAATGTTTAAGTTACACGTGGTTTAGTGAGAAAAGTCCCAAAAAATCGTTTCTTGACAATAACTTTAAAATTTGAGGGTGTCTGGCAAGTTTGATGGGCATTTTTGTGATCTTTTCGACGAGACCTACAACCTTAACTACCTCATTTTAAAAGTATATTTGATTTCGTGTTTTTTGTAGCACAGTGTAATTGAACAACAATGTACTTTGCACTAGATAGAACAATTTGGGGTTTTTTTTTTTGGTTGTGTTATTATTAGGTCTATTCGATTACATTACTACAATCTACTATTTTTAACTCATTTTACTACAGCTGGAAATTTTCAATACAAAAAGTAAACAAACTTTCCAGTTGTAGTAAAAAATAGTAAGAAATTTGGGTAATCGAATAGACCTATTGTAATTTTATTGTATTTTATATATTATTTTTTTGCTAGGACAATTTATGTTTTTCCAATTGTCATTTTCAATAGTTTTTACTTAAAATTTTTTTCGAATGTAAATCATCTTCATTTAATTGATATATAATTTTTGAATTTTTAAGTAAGTAATATTTTAATTTAAGTATTTTGTAATAACACAAATTAATAATTGTTTTTAATTTATTATTGATGAAGATTTTCTATTTATTTTTTTTTATAAGTTTTATTATAGCTTAAGGACAGCTTTTTCTTAAAAATATTCAAAGAAATATTAAAAATATTCAAAAATATACACACATATACATACTAACACTTGTATAACTATAAAAAAAATATTTAATATCCTTAAAATTTTCTTTTAAGCTTCTCAAGCATAAAATACCTTAATAACCCTGATTGTAAGATTCTTAAGAATATATAAGACAGTAATTTTTTTTTTATTTCTAATGCTATGCCATCACTATCCCATCCCAGATTTTTCCCTAAGATTTTTCCTTAAGTCTTAAACACAAAATGACCAATTGTCTTGCCAATAGTATTAACTCTAAAGAAAAACAATCAACCCCATTTTAAGTGGGTGGGTGTGTGTGTGTTCGTTTGTTCACTTGACCAGGCTATTTTAGCTCTAATCTTATGCTCCAATTAAAAAGGTTAGTTTGTTGGAATCTTTTAAGTTTTTGTTAAGGAGTGTGAGTATGTGTGTGTGTGTGGTGTGTGGTGTGTGTGTATGGGATTGTTGTTCAACAAGAATTCTTAAGTTAAATAAGTTTTTAAAACAACAATATAAACTTCTTAAGATTTTTACACAACAAAACTACTTGCATAATAGAGATGGTCTTAAAAATTTTCTATTTACACACACATAAACAAACACTCGAAAGTATGCTATGAAAAATTACTTAAGGCTTTAATAATACATTTACAAATTTTTGTATGTGTGTGTGCCAGGTTTTATTTTTTTTTTTTTTTTGTAAATGTTATATTTTGTGGTTTTTAGGTAATTATAAAATTTTATTTTAATATGATTTTAAATTGTTTATTGTTTATTCAATCATCATAATCGTCATCATCCGTTTACAACCAAACACACGCTTACACACACACACAATCACTCATTGTATTTTACACATAGTAAATTATATTTTTGTATAAATTAAAATTATTTAGTAATATTTTTACTAAATAAATAATAAAATAAAAGCTTTGTTTATTATTATTTCTTTAACAGCTTAAGGGTAAAAATATTTTTCTTTAATATTTCCTTATCAGTTAGTGACCACTAATAGATTATTAAAATTTATTTATGTTTTTTTTTTAAAGACAAATCAAAAATAATATTTCATGATGAAAACTAGAAACGAAAGAATATTTATTTTTAAGGAATTCTAAACAAGAAAATGTTTTAATAAAGGTATTAAAAAAAAACAAGTAAGAAAGCTATATTCGGCTGTGCCGAATCTTTAAATACCCTCCACCAATTTGATGATTTAAAAAACAAAAAAGTTTGTTTTATTTATACCTCAGGAAATAAAAAAGTACCAAAAAGTGAACTTTCGGTACCTTTAATAAAAGGTACTTTTTATAAAAGGTACTTTTTATAAAAGGTACTTTTTATAAAAGGTACTTTTTATAAAAAGTACTTTTTATAAAAGGTACTTTTTATAAAAGGTACTTTTTATAAAAGGTACTTTTTATAAAAGGTACTTTTTATAAAAGGTACTTTTTATAAAAGGTACTTTTTATAAAAGGTACTTTTTATAAAAAGGTACTTTTTATAAAAGGTACTTTTTATAAAAGGTACTTTTTATAAAAGGTACTTTTTATAAAAGGTACTTTTTATAAAAGGTACTTTTTATAAAAGGTACTTTTTATAAAAGGTACTTTTTATAAAAGGTACTTTTTATAAAAGGTATTTTTTATAAAAGTTTTTTTTTTTATAAAAGGTACTTTTTATAAAAGGTACTTTTTATAAAAGGTACTTTTTATAAAAGGTACTTTTTATAAAAGGTACTTTTTATAAAAGATACTTTTTATAAAAGGTACTTTTTATAATAGGTACTTTTTATAAAAGGTACTTTTTATAAAAGGTACTTTTTATAAAAGGTACTTTTTATAAAAGGTACTTTTTATAAAAGGTACTTTTTATAAAGGAACCTTTTATAAAAGGTACTTTTTATAAAAGGTACCTTTTATAAAGGTACTTTTTGTAAAAGGTACTTTTTGAAAACGGTACAGAATGTTTTATTTCACTAAAGGATCCTACATTCAAAATTTCAAGTTTGAATAACCATTATTTCAGTAAATAAAAAAAAGTACCAAAAGTACTTTTTTACCCATTTTACCCCCGTAGAATCAACATTGGCAAAACCCGAGCCTTAGTGAATCTTTTTTCCGGGAGGTGAACCGACATTGCAAATTTCAATTTTCTAGTACATACCATTATTTAAGGAAATATAAAATGTAACAAAAGTACATATTTTTACCCTTTTTACCCTATTAGAATCATCATTGGCAAAAACCCAGCCTTAAGGGATCTATATTCCGGGAGGTGAACATGCAGTCCAAATTTCAAGTCTATGTGACAATTTTTTAAGGAAATATAAAAGGTACCAAAAGTACAGATTTTTACCATTTTTACCCTCTTAGAATCAACATTGGCAATAATCCAGCCGTACTGGATCTATATTCCAGGATGTGAACATACTGTCCAAATTTCATGTTTTTATGACCATTATTTCAGGAGATATATAAAGCACAGTATATACAGTTTTTTACCCTTTTGACCCCCCTAGAATCAACACTGGCATAAATCCAGCCTTAATGGATCTATATTCCGGGAGGTGAACATATATTCCAAATGTCAAGTCTCTATGATCATTATATCAGGAGATTTAAAAAGTACCAAAAGTACAGTTTCTTACCCTTTTTACCCCCTTAGAATCAACATTGGCAAAAAACCAGCCTTAGTGGATCTTTATTCCGGAAGGTCAACCTACAGTCCAAATTTCAAGTCTCTTACTTCAGCGGTTTGGGCTGGGCGATGATGAATGAGTATGTCAGTCAGTCACATTACTCTTTTATATATACAGATTTTCCGGATTTTGGCGATTTTTGCCATAAAGTTTATTTCTGTCTTTAATTATTTAACAAAATTTATTTTTTTTAAATGAAAGTATTTTTTTTTTTAAGAAATCTGAACAAAATTGAATTTTGGCGATATTTTACATCCGAGTTTGCGACAAAGCCAAAAAAAGTCTGGCAGCCCCGTCAATATGACGAAGCAAAAAAAAAAGGGACACACACTCACATGCTATTTAGATAAAAATAAATATCAATGAGAATATTTTAGATATTTTTTTTATTATTTCTTAAAGAACTTTTTTAAATTAAATTTTGATATTGTTTTACATATTTTAAAGCTTTTTTGTAAAGATTTTTTTCCTTTTTCTCAGTTTTTTTTCATTTCCGTTTTCTTTCTTGTGTATCTACACAAAATATGAGTTAATTTAGGGGTTTTTCAGAAATTCACTCCGAGTTTTTTCAGAAATTCACTCATAACTTTTAAAATACTTAACCGATTTCAAAAAAAAATACACCAGTTTCTTCCTGGATAAATTCCGCAACTTTTGGTATCCCAAGCGTTTAAATCGGTTCCGGATTATAGCCAAAAACGTGATTTCAACAGACAGACAGACGGACGGACAGACAGACAGACAGACAGACGGACATCGCTAGATCGACTTAAAATCGATCAAGGATCATGAATATATATACTTTATGGGGTCCTAAACCAATATTTCAATGTGTTACATACGGAATGACAAACTTATATATACCCTCTATCACTAGAGTGGAGGGTATAAAAATATTGAAGTTTTATTTTCAGAAAGCTCTATTAAAAAAAACAAGTAAACAATTTAATTCGACTCGTTCGAGTCCATGAATATTAGCGTCCTAAAATGAAAAATTTTAGGACACACCCCTAGAACGATCCTTATTAAAGAGCTGATTACCGGGAAAAAAATTCAAAAATTTTTGGAGGTCATCTTCAGGGCGCAACCAGCGCTGAAAGTTTGCATCCGTAGTGCATTTGGTAAAAAAAATATTTTTTTTATTTTTAAAATTGGTGCCAAAAGTTTCGTTAAGTAGAGTACATTGAGAAACAAGTAGAAAAGTTAAATTCGGCTTTACCGAATCTATGAATACCCTCCACAATGCTGTTTTTAAAGGATAGTACATTTTAACTTGAAAAAAATTAACAATTTTGATTAGAAATATTTTATTTTAAGTAAAAAACTCTTTTTTTGTCATTTAAAAGAAAAATTACTAATTTTTTTTTTTGAGTGTAAAACTTTTTTCGAGTGCAATGTTTTTATACTGTTGTAAAAATATTTCTGAGTGAATGCACGTACGTATTTACACAAAATATTGACATTTTTGTAAAAAAAAACTAAATTTTTTTTTTGAGTATAAAATTTTTTTTGAGTGTAAAATTTTTTTCGAGTGTGAAATTTTTTTCGAGTGTAATTTTGAAGTTACCAATGCTTTTAAAACTAAACAAGTTTAAAAAGCATTGCTTTAAAACTAAACAAGTTTGAAAAGCATTGCTTAGTTACCACCAATGCTTTTAATTTATAACTTGTTTACCACGTGGCATTTAAGATAAACAAAATCTGAAATTCGGGGTTTTGCTTATAACTTTTGAACCACTTGACCGATTGAGCTGAAATTCAATGCCAAACAGACCTAAGGAACGGCAAAGATATATGCCACGTTTCAGCACTCTCATTATTGTTTTTCGAAAGTTATCGTGTTTTTTATCTCGTAAATTTGCGAAAACCCCTTGCCGAAATTTACTCTTTTGCTCATAACTTTTGAACCACTGGACCGATTTGGCTGGATTGCAATAGCAACCTGACCAGGTAAATGACCAACCAAACTTCAGTTGCCTCTGTGAAGTCTTTCAAAAGTTAGCGTGTTTTCTACGGACGGACAGACAGACAGACAGACAGTTGAACGGACATCGCTAGATCGACTTAAAATCGAACGAGGATCATGAATATATATACTTTATGGGGTCCTAGACCAATATTTCGATGTGTTACAAACGGAATGACAAACTTATATATACCCTCTATCACTAGAGTGGAGGGTATAAAAAATATTTATAAAGTTTTCATGGAGCAATTCTGGTCCAGCACAACGTTTCGAAATTTTGATAAGGTGTAATTTATTATATATTTTTTTAAGTTTTTGTACAAACAGGAGTTTGAAAGAGATCTTTTAAGATTTTGTATAAAACAGAGTTTATGTTCAAGCCTTTGTACAAAAAGTTGTTTTTTACAAAAACTTCAAAAAAAAAATATGTAATAAATTATGCATCTTTAAAGTTTCAAAACGTTGCGCTGAACCAAAACTGCTCCATAAAAACTTTACAAATATTTTTCCTCAATGTACTCTACCTAACGAAACTTTTGTCACCAATTTTAAAAATAAAAAAAATTAAATATTTTTTTTGACCAAATGCGCTACGGATGCAAACTTCAAGCGCTGGTTGCGCCCTGAAGATGACCTCCAAAAAAGTTTTAATTATTTTTTCCTTAATCAGCTCTTCAATAAGCATCGTTCTAGGAGTATGCCCTAATGAAATTCAAAAATTTCCTGATTTCGGGACATGCTAATGAATATCCTTGACAAGGCCCAAAACTCGTTTTTATTAATTTTAATTTAAGAAAATAAAATTGTTTCAAAATTCTGACTAGAAAATTTTTATTTAAAAAAAAAACTTTTTTTTGTAATTTTTGTACAAACAAAAATTTTTTTGAGTGTAATTTTTTTTTAGTCTAAATTTTTTTTAGGAAGTTTTGCACAACAAAATTTTTTTTTTTTGAGTGTAAAATTTTTTTTTAGTTTACACTTTTTTGAGTGTAACATTTTTTTTTAGTTTTAGTTTTTTGACTGCCAAAAAGCTTTATTAAATATTTTTGTGTCTTACCAATGTCACTCAATGCGTGTTAAGTGTGTTTTTCATATGGCCCCTAATCGGGGTCACAATTAGGCGTAAAAGGGTGAAAATCCACAAGACCCTATACAACTGCTTTAGAAACGCCCCCTTAGGGTCGCAATGTGAGACTGACCTCCATTAATTTTCAGCCCCAACATTTTTTCTAAATGTACCAAACCTCAATCTTCACTTTCAAAGGGGGCTCCCATACAAAACATTTTAAAAAAATTTGTTCCTACTGTTCTAATTCTCCCTAAATTACCCATAGTGGAGTCAAATGTATGAAATTTTTTTGAACATACCTACACTCAAAAAAAAAAAACCTTGTAAAATTACAAAAAAGGTTTGTAATTTATTTGTTTTTTTTGCTACCTCCTATTTGACAAAAAATCCTTGTTATTTTACAAACTTTTTACCAAAAAAATTGTAAATTTACAATTTTTTTGACGCGATAAAACTTACAAGGAGGTTTCTTGATTTTACTAAATTTTTTGCTACCTCCTATTTTACGAAAATTCCTAGTAAAACTTACGAGCTTTTTTGTAATTTTACAAGATTTTTACAAATAAAATTGTAAATTTACATCTTTTTTTTCGAGATAAAATTCCCGTAAATATACTAGATTTTTTTTTTAAATCTTAGAAATTTGTAAAATTACAAGAAAAACTATAAAATTACAAAAAAAAAAATTAAATTTCGATCGAAAATTATTTATTAAAAAACAAGGAAAACTGTCAAATATTGGTAAAATGGGATTACGAGACTTTTTCTTGTAATTTGGCAAGGTGTTTTTTTAGTGTACACTGTATCTTTAACCCTTAAGGTGGTCCTCATACAATTTTCTTCTTCTTTAAAAAAAATTTGTATTGAGCCAGCTATTACCGCCCCTACGATGCCTCCTACACTCAAAAAAAAAAAAACTTGTAAAGTTACCAAAAAATCTCGTGATTTTACGAGGCCATTCTCGTAAAATAGGAGGTAGGTAAAATTCTCGTAAAATTACGAGAATTTCCTCGTAATTTTGAATGCGCCAAAAATTGGTAAAAATATTGTTTTAAAACCGAAAAAATAAAAAAAAAAAAATGGTAAAACTATAAGAAAAAATGGTAAATATGTTTAAAAAAATGGTAAATTTACTAACCAAAATGGTAAATTTACAAAAAAAAAAAAAATAGTAAAGTAAAAAAAATATTGTAAATTAAAAAAAAATTGTTAATTTACCAAAAAAAAAAAATTGTTTAAATTTTACCAATTTTTGGTAGTGATAATTTTTAAGCCAAAAAAATTATAAAAAATTGGTTAATTTAGAAGAAAAGTGGTAAATATATTAAAAAAAATGGTAAATTTACAAACAAAAATTGTAAATTTACAAAAAAAAAAAATTGTTTGAAATTTACCAATTTTCGGTAGTGATAGTTTTTTATCCACAAAAACTACTGAAAAAGAAGTTGTCAATTAACAAAATGATATTGTTGAATTTGCATTTATTTTGTTAAATGTCAAAAAAAAATGTTTTTATTTTAATTTTTGTGTACCCCGTAAACAGGACTTTCATCCAAATAACGAAGATTTAACCAAAATACATCAAAATTAACAAAAAATCTAATTAAATCCAAATTGAACAAAGGATTTTATTGTGAAATGAAATTCCAGAACTACGATTTTGGTCCACTGATGCTAATTTTTTCTTAAAATTCTTATTTGACTTTTTTGAAAAATATGGCTTAAAATTTGAATGTCTTGTGTAGATTATGAAACAAAAATTTTAATCTTAAAAATCGCGATGCTAATCAGTACCTGTGAACCAAAATCGGGTTTTAATTTTTTTTTTTACTATTTTTTACATAATATATTCAACAGTTTGTTAACTTTTGAGATAAATTCGGTAAAAAAAATATTTTTTGTCTTAAAAATCAGCACCTGTGGACATAAACCGATTTCGGAATTTTTTATAAGCCATTATCATTAATAAATCACGTTAAAAATTTACCGATGTCGTAAATGAAATCATAATAATTCATGTTATATATGGTTTGAATTGAGAAAGGTGTGAAAGAAAAATTTATTTTTCTAAAAATTTTTAAGACATCCTGGTTCGTTTTTTACTAGTTTCATATAATCCAGTTTATTATAATCATCAGAAAAACTTTTAATGTCAAATTTATTCAGTTAATAGTCAATTTCATTCTGTATGTGAAAATTATTAACAGATCGCAGCCGCCAGGGATTGAACCCATGATCTGTAATGTTTTTGCTATTAACTGCCTCTTAGGTACGATCACTCTAGACCGATACGCTAAGTTGGCTGTTAAGCAAGTATCAACTAAATCGTGGTTTTTCAATTCCTGTGTGGTTGTTGCTATTGTTTTTTCGTACAGAAGAAGGTGAAATTGCATTATGGTGAATAAATTCAATTTTTTAGTAATCATCATTCGTCCTCCTCTCCTTTATCAACTCTGATCTAAGTACTTATTTTTGCAACCTTGCCAGAACATGGTCTATATTTTGTAGACACAAATGTTAGGTGTTGCCATTTTCCAAAGATACTATATTGCCACTTAGGCCGACTTAAAGTCGTTATTTTCAAATTTTTGTTTTCTGTAAAGACAGGCTCTAATTATAATTATGTATTATAATTTTTTAATCATGTTATATATGGTTTGAATTGAGAAAGGTGTGAAAGAAAAATTTATTTTTCTAAAAATTTTTAAGACATCCTGGTTCGTTTTTTACTAGTTTCATATAATCCAGTTTATTATAATCATCAGAAAAACTTTTCAGTTAATAGTCAATTTCATTCTATATGTGAAAATTATTAACAATTCATTTTTATTAAAATCAAAAACAATCTATCTGATCATTTTCATGTACTTTAAATATTTTTGAGAAACCAAAACCCTCTATCTATCATAAAATACCCAATAATGCAAAATTTTAAAAACGAATTATATGTGAGATTCAGTAGTTAATTTAAAAAAAATATTGTAGAATATCGAATTTTAATAACTCTAACAATACGTGAAATAAACAGTTTTTTGGCTCTCCTGAAAAGTTGTGTTTTTTTAGATAGAGGGTTTTGAATATAGGTCCTCGATCACCTTTTCAACAAATAAGACGGTCTTAATCAACTTAAAATCGATCGAGTCTCACGAATACCGATATTAAGATTAGTTACAAATGGAACGATACACCTCTACCACCAAGTAAAGGGTGTAAAAAAAATTTGTTTCAGAAATCTTTTTTAAAGAAATGTGCTTATTTTTATTTAATCCTTTTGCAAAAAAACTTTTGAACAACTTGACTTTTTATAATTATTTTCGGGACAATATTTAACAAAAATCCCTTATTTTTTTGTGTTCCCTTGAGAATTAACAATGTATTTTGAAGAGCTCTTCAAAAAAAAAAAATACTACTAATACACTCATGCATATATTCTCAAGCATATGTATATTGACATTTTAATCTGTTTTTATACCCTTCAACTACAGTGTGGGGGTATTCTTAATTTGTCATTTCGTATGTAACGCATCGATATATTAATAGGGGGCTCCATAAAGAATATATTTTATTGATCCATGATCTAGGACATTCTAGCGAAGTCCGTCTGGATAAAAAAAAATTAAATATTGTTAAAATTATAATACTTTAGTGCACGAAGCAGAATTAACACGAAATTAATACGTTAGCATAAACCGCGAGGGGCAAGGAGTCTCACAACTTACAACCCCCTCCCCAAAAAACCACCAGTCAAAATTTTTTTACATACTAATGGGTGCAAAAGATTCGGTAAAGCCGAATTTTACACACTCGTTTTTTTTTATACTATTCTTTGAGGTTTTGCAAATGGTTTTTGTTGTTTTTTTTCTCATATCCTTAAATCAACTAAATGCATTTTATGCAGATGTCAAATGTAGTGACAAAAGAAACCAACAAAAAAATTTAAAATAAAGGGAAGGATACAATGAGAGAGGGGAGAATGAGGAGAGGAGCTAAAATGTCTCTAAACAAATCTTATTATGGCTTTTAATATACACATAGAAATGGTAAATGGTACGTACATACGTAACAGTAGTCAAGCTTAAAGTCAAATATAGTAAACCAACACATATACAACCAGTGTTGCCAGAAAATATTTGGGTCTTGTCCCCAATTTGAAAAATGAAATCCCCAAAAATACCCTACAAATTATAAAAAATCCCCAAAAAAAAATTAATGAATAATTAAATAAAAACTCTCTTTTAATTAAAAAAATTTTGTTTATTAAACAATATTTTATATTAATTTAAATTTTTATGATATTTAAATATTAAATTTTAAATAAAAAAGTTGTATTAAATCGCCTTCTCGAGATTTGGGAATTTGAATTTTTTGTGAATCAAGCCCCCAAATCCAAGAATTCTCTTAATATTAAAAAAGTGTAAATGTAGTCTTTTTATTCCTCTTCCCTACAAAATTACATAACTTTTGAAAAAAATACGGCCTCGATAAGATCAGGAATACTATCAGAACATTGTAAGGAAGTTAAAAATGTAATTTTTTTGGTTTTATGTTTATAACTAGGGGTGAGATTTCCATGCAAATGCATGTTTTTGTCGATAGTCTAAAAACGATATAGACCAATTATCTTTCCGAATCAAGAAATTTGGATTAAAATGGCATCGATTTGTTTTTGCATATTTTTTTATTTTTTTTTTGGCAATAAGAAAAAACATTTTTTTTCTTTAATTTTTTTTTTTATAAATTGTGTTAATTTCTAAAAAATCTTGCTTATATAAAGTTTTAAATGTTACTATTTAAACCCGGCGTTACTTTTTGCTTTTTAAGAAGTTTTTCCTATGAAAACAAGATTTTTATTGCACACATTTTATTTTTTAGTGCATATTTTTTGGTTTTTTGTGCATATTTTGAATTTTTTAGTGCATGATTTAAGCGCATATTTTCGATTTTTTAGTGCATGAAAATCTCATCCTTACTCATAACAATTCGAATTTTGAAAAAAGAAAAAAATACGGTTCAAATCAGATATTTGCTTTTGCAAATATTTCTGAATATACTCAACGAAATTTAGATTTTAACCACGTTCTCTTTATTTGAGTATCTACAGGATTTTTTCACAATTCGAATAGTTAAGGATAAAACTAAAAAAGGACATTTTGAACTTCCTTACATGTTCTGATACATCGAGACTGGATTTCTTGCAAAAAATAGGTAATTTTATTGGGGGTGGGTTTGAAATAAAACTTTAACACACACTTTGCCAATCTTAAGAAATTTAATTTTTCTGATGACAGGAATACTTAAGAAAATGTCTTTTAAATTTTTTCTCTCAATATTACCAAAAAAATATTAAAATTGGTACAAAAAAACGTATCTTTAAAAATATGCATATTTGGTTCATAATTTTGACTCTTTTTTGCAAATATTTTTGGATATAATCAATTTTAAATTTTAACCTCAGAGTGTCAATTTTACATATCTGGTTTGAACAGGAAATTTCTTGCCAAATTTGGATATTTATTGAAAAAAGGACGTTGTCAACTTCCTTGACATTACCTAAAGGTATCCCTGATCGTATCGAGCCCGGATTTTTGGGATATGTTAGGATTTTTTATAAGAAATTTGAATAAAAAAATATATTCCTTTAATTCTTCCAATATTAAAAGAATTGTTGGTTTGAAGGCTTGGTCCACAAAATATTAATATGCCTATATCTCGGAAAGGCTATTTGATATAACTTTTCTGATGACAGATTCGTGTTAGGAGGTAATACTCCAAAATTTTCTATTCGGTTGTCAAATAATTTTTTAAACGTGCCACAAAAATACTAAAAGTCAGTCAATACAGTTGGAGACACCAGTACCTATTTTTGGCCTCAATACTTTTGACCACCAATTTTTTGTAAACAAAAAAATATTTTTTATTTTGATATCTTTGCACTTAAGATTACTTTGCACTTAAGTAGATGTTCTAAAATAAATAAGCAAAATATATTTGTATTGTTCCCAAATAAATTGGTGGTCAAAAGTATTGGAGGTCAAAAAATAATGGTTTCTTTAGCTGTATTGATTGATATCTTATGTATTGATTGACTTTTAGTATTTTTGTATGTCGTTAGAAATATTATTTGACAACTGAATATAAACTATTCTGAGTATGAAAACAATTGACTTTGTTCGACCCTCGTAAAATATTTATTATTTACTAAAGTTGCTCCCGACCTAAATTTTTTTTCTTGCCCAATGATGGACATTTTTACGGGGAAAATAACAAAAAAACAGTTGTCTACCAGCTTCTAAAGACTGCAATTTTAGTGCATTTAAAAACAATATTTTTGTTTTTCAAAAAACGTCAAAAAATAACTAATGCATTGTTATTCCAATTTTACTACTTTGGCATTAACAAATGAATGCAGTTGCAATTTTTGACTGCATTCTGTACCAATGTCAATATCATTAATTGGTAATAGTCTTAACAATTTTAAAAATTTTAAAAATTTAATTTTTAACTATTGAAATAAAAAAATCCCCAAATTTTAGAAAAAATCCCCAAAATTTTACGAAATCCCCAAATCCCTCCCCTGGAAATCTTGTCCCCAAACCAAACTCGAAATCCCCATTTTGGGGAGAAATCCCCTTATCTGGCAACACTGTATACAACATTTACACAATCAAGGACTCTTATGATTTTGTATGCGTTTTTTGTTTGAATTCAAAGTCATTCATATAATTTTATTTGTATAACAGAGTTTTTTTTCTTTGTTTTTCTTTTTTATAAAATTATCCTTAATACAAAAAACGAAAACTTAATCCCTTTTTTTGAGCTTAAATAATTTGTAACCCTTAAAAAAATAAGAATAAAGATGTTGAGGTTTTTATACAAATAAGGATTTTAAGAGTTTTATCATTAGTTGCATAAAGATTTTTATATGCAAGTTGAAAGATTTTTTTTTGTTTAAAATCTTTTTAAAATATTTTTAATGTCTTGTTATTTTTACACCCTTCAACCATAGTATGGGTATAACAACTTTGTCATTTCGTATGTAACTCATCGAAATATAGGTCGGAAGACCCATAAAATAAGTTCTATGAATATACATATGTCCGTTTGTCTGAATAAGATACGGTGCAGTCGAAATAAATGTGCCTTACTCTTCAAGTTTGTCAGGAATATATCCTATTGTCATAGGCAGTTAAAGTTCATAAGTGCCCAAAATCGATACAGGACAAAAAAATATTTCCATTGAATAACAGAACCACTCTCTGGACACAAAAAAGTATTGGCTAAAAAATTCCAATTACATCTATTGATTAACAAAATTTAAATGAGTCAATTATTGTTATGATCAACATTTATGCTATTTTCTTTAACTATCAAATTACAAATTTTCAACAAACCAGATTTTTTTGCTTCAATTTATTTGAATACATTAATTAAAAAATTTACTTTATATTTTGAGTAAATTTTTTCTAGCTCGAGGTCACTATTTCCTTTACTAATTAAAATTTTGATATTCTTATAGAATAATTTTCAAGAAAATTATTTTTCTGTTTTAAATTTATTTATGTTGGTAATTTTTTGCAAGATTTAATCGACACGTGTTTCGAGATTTGTCAGATCCCATTGTCAAGGTTATTTAGCAAAAATAAAAACCCTATACTACAAGTAGCAAAGGGTTTTTTATTGACAATCGTTAATGATCAAACGAAAATATTAATACATATTCGACTCTACTGCCATTGGGAATTAGAAGACGAAAATTGTACCATGTTTCGAGATTTGTCAGATCCCATTGTCAAGGTTATTTAGCAAAAATAAAAACCCTATACTACAAGTAGCAAAGGGTTTTTTATTGACAATCGTTAATGATCAAACGAAAATATTAATACATATTCGACTCAACTACCATTGGGAATTAGAATACGAAAATTGTACCATCGCACGGTGGTCAATTCCGGCCAAAAATCATTTTATTTTTTTTTTAAATCTTGATGAAATTTGTAGGCTATATTATAGCTAATACTTCAAAACATACAACTTAAATCTTTTTTTGGGCCTTGTAACACTATATTATTGTCCAAAGTGGTGCAAAGTTGAGTATTTTTTGCTTCTCATTTCAGCTTTTTTTTTAAATGTATATTTTAGTTTTCAATAAAAGTTGGCTATGAATTTTTCTTCACATTATTTTTGTAAGTTCTCACATGGTTTTTTAATTCCTATAGCAAATAATCATTCCATGTGGTTTTTGCAGATTTTGTGAGCGTTTTTGTCTTAAAGTGATGTGCACTAAGAAAATTATGTCATTAACTGTTTGTAGGTTATTTTAAAAAGTAATCAGTAAAGTTATTTTAAAAGAAAAATCATTAATTTTATTATGGACTTCTTATTTTCTACTGTTTCTGTAGTTTAAAAAAAATAATTTACTGTATTAAAAACGAATTTTCTGTTACATTTAATTTCGGCAGTAAAAAATTTCTTCTATAGTTTTACTGTTTTTCAATACAAAATAACTGAATATTCACTAGTTTTTTAATGTTTTGGTTAGTCATTAAATTAACATTTAAAATTGACTGTATTGTGTTTTTATTTTAAAAGAAAAAACACTGGAATGGTTTTTAAATAAAAGTTCATTCGTTTTAAGTGAATATTCACTGGAAATTACCTACATAATATTTTGAGTGTGTATGAAAATTAGATCAAAATTTAAAAAAAAAACTCTAAAAAAATAAATTTTGAAAGACCATAAAAATCAATTAGAGGCTATTAGAGGTTAGCTATAAAAAGCAGTTTGTACTTTTAACTATTAAAAGTAAGTATTATAGATTTCAGCCCCTACTTTTACCGATTCTTTAAACCAGAGCATTTTTAGTGGACTAATTTTTTGCAAATGGTGGACTTTTTTAACCTACAACTCCCCCAAAATATCGTGTGTTGTTTTTTTTTTTTTAAAGGGAAAAATTGGCAGCATTTTTACAGCAAAAACAACTAAACCGATTTTGATGATTTTTTTTTGCTTTGTAGATAATTAAATTTTCTAGCACTTAACGTGGCCATTTTTTGGAAAAAAATTGATTTTTGCTGACGTAAACTTAAAAAAAAGAAAAATTTCATTTTCTTCTTTCATTCAAATATTAATAAGGTCAAATTTAAAAAAATGGCCGCGATAAGTATTAGAAAATTAAATAATCTACAAATCAAAAAATTTCATAAAAATCGGTTAAGTAGTTTTTGCTGTACAACTGCGGCCATTTTGTCGTCAAAAAAAAAAGCATCCCACAATTAACTGGAAACCCTGGTAATTCTTTGTCTTTAAAACTTTTAAAAATATTACGATTGTTAATATTAAAAAAAAACAGAATTAAAAAGTATTGCGTATTTATTTTTTTAAAAAATTGCTAGCACTAAGGCTGTTTTTTTTTAGTTCCAACCCCCATCTTAATTAGTTTGATACATTTGACACGTCCATGCTTAGTTGGCCAACCACTATATTTGTATGTCCAACGTTTTCAAAAGAGATCAGATATATGATTCTTAATTTGGATATAAAATTATTGCTGTTTATATGCAGACATGTTTGATACATTTGGGACGTCCATGATTATTTGGCCAACCACTGTATTTGTAGGTCCAACATTTGGGCAAGGTATCAAATATGTTATTCTTAGTTCGAATATTAAATTTTAGCTATTTACACGCAGAAATAAGGAAGTTATTGATTTTTGGCCGGAATTGACCACCGTGCATCGTAGTAAGATCACGATCATCACCTAACCAAAAAACAAATATTAAAACATACATACATACTGAATACCAGGGCAAGGGGGTTCATGTAAATACATGTTTTTTGTCGTTAGCCTTTGAACAAGTATTTATCTTTGCGAATCATCGAATTTGCTTAAAAATGGCATTGATTTGTTAGTACATATTTTTGCATATTTTGATGAAAATGCATGTTTTTGCATATTTTGCTTAAACTACTATATTTTTTAATATTTTTATAAAAAAAATATTTTTTTTGCTATTTTTGTGAATAATGTGATATTTTTTTCATGAAAATGTTCAAATCGGTTCATAAGGGGTGAGATAAGTCCCTTGTCAGTGTATTTTGATAAAAAAGAAACATTTATTTTGTCAAAAAATTGAAGCAGGAATAATATTAATACAATTTTCATTGAGTAATTTTGGTCAATGGTTGCATCTAAAAGACGGAAAGGAGTGTTCCTAATTTGTCTTTTATTAAACTGAACTGACAATTAGATAAAAAACTGAATTTATTTTTTTTTCTAAGTTTTCCCGTAAAAGGATCCTGATTGGGCATCGTTTTGCGGGCAAGCATTTTCAAATTTGAAAAAATCCGAATTCTGAACGCGCCATTTGTAAATATTTACACTAGTATGGAGCAAATTTATTTTTTTTCAAATATCGAAAACGTTGGGGTTGGGAAAGTTGCCTTTTAGGGTCGATATTAATATTAATATTGGACCTGTAGGGCAATGACTTTGGGTTTCTTTTTGACTTTAAAATCGGATTCCGGACAAAGTGATTTTTTTTTTAATATGCGTTTATATTAGGACATTACTGAGAAAGTAATTTTATGATAAAATTTTTTTTGTCTGTAAAATTTTTTTCATAAATTGCCTTTTAGGGTAATTTCCCGAACCTATACGTTTTCGTAATTCGAAAAAAGCAAAATTTGCCCCCTTTTAATTTACACGTACAGCATAGTACTCTGTTCGATTTTACAGGAAAAATCCGCCAAACTACATATAAAAAAAATAAATTTTGGCAACGCGAGGAATTATAGGGAAATTGTTAAAAAAGTTTTCACGCATTTTTATTATACAAGACAATTTAAATTGCCGTGAAAAAGTGACATTTCAGTTTTGTTATGATCGTTTCTTTCTTATAATTGTCAAAAGTTGTTGATTTTAAAATGATTAATTGCGATTTGAGTCGTTTAAAGTTTAAGTGAAATTTTCACCGTAAAGAACAGAGTACTTAGCTTTTATATAAATATTTTTCACGATGGGGCTGAATTTTATGTTTTACATTTTTTTATGAATAAATATTAAAATAAATCAATTTTAAAATGCATATTTTTTTAGTTTTAAATGGATATTTTTAAATTTTTGATACATATTTTTAGCGCTTTAAACGCGATTTTTAGTGCATGAACTTCCTTGCCCTGCTGATTACCCTCAGTAATTCTATATGCATTTTGTTGTTGTTGCAAATATTTATATATTAACGTTATAATACCATATTAGGGGTATTAACCATGGCGTGTTATGACCTCGAGCTAGAATAAACCTACTCAAAATATAATATTTTAAAGGTCGAATAAAACTATTTTTATTTTTTAATAAAAAATAATCGAAATATTCTTTATACTCGGGTTTTAATTTTTTTTACTGTCGGCAACATATTGGAAAGCAAAAAATATGAATTTCTTTATAATTTTGTCATAAGCTTAAAATTCATTTGTTAAATCAATCATTATTTTAATTGACTTTAAATAAAAAATTGATAAAATTTTTGATCAAAATCGAAAAATTGATTGATTGAAAAAAATCAATTTGATGATTGATATAACAATTTTCTTCATCGGAAGAGTTTCAATTAAAAAAATTATTGAATCCGCGTTTTTGTTGATTGAAATTCGTTGTCAATTCTTTCTGTGTAAAAATTACATTTTTTGTAGTTTTGTTAAGTTATTAAAAAAAAAATTAATAACAGAACCACTCTCTGAAAAAACGGCAATTTTTGTAGTTTTGTTAAGTTACTGAAAAAAAAAATATGTCAGAATAAGTTCAAAGTCCTGCAGTTTGACCAAGGAGATTAGAAGTGGTGATTTACTGGCGCGGCTCTTTTGTGGGCGTGAATATTAAAATTTTATTTTAGGTTTGATAAAATTGTACACTAAAAAAAAACATGTAAAATGACAAGAAAAACTTGTTATTTTTATTTTCCGCTACCTCCTATTTGACAAGAGTTCCTAGTAATTTTACAGTCTTTATTTTTTTTGTAAATTAAGAGAGTTTTCTTTGTAAAATTCTGGTTAAATCAAATATATTTAACTTAAATTTGTAAAATTGGAGTCATTTTTGTAAAATTTGTCATTCATAAAATGGATTTAACTACGAATTTGTATTTGGTATGGTATTTTCTGCTGGCTTAGCAGAGTATGTCTGTTATTTAACAGAGTAATTATTTTGAGTGCATAGGCAGTCAAAGTTCGTAAATGGACAGGACGAAACAATTTTCCATTGAAAAGCAGACCCTTTCTCTGAAAAAATTTCATTTTTTAAAGTTTTGTTAAGTTATTGAAAAATACGTGTGTCAGAATAAGTTCAAAGTCCTGCACTTCGACTAATGGAATTATAAATGACGATTTTTTGGCCCACCTCTTTTGTGGGCGTGAATATTAAAAGTTTGTTTTAGCACTGATAAAATTGTACACTCAAAAAAAAAACATGTAAAATGACAAGAAAAACTTGTTATTTTTATTTTCCGCTACCTCCTATTTGACAAGAATTCCTAGTAATTTTTACCTATAATTTTGTAATTATAAATTTAAATAAATAAATTTAAAACTTTTTTGACGCCATAAAATTTACTTGGATTTATCGTGACTTTGCTAGATTTTTTGCTACCTAGTATTTTACGAGAATTCATAGTAAAAATTACGAACTTTTTTGTAATTTTACAAGATTTTACCAATAAAATTGTAAATTTACAAGTTTCTTGGCGCAATAAAACTTACAAGGAACTCTCGTGAATTTACTAGATTTTTTTTTGTAAAATTACCTTGCAAATTTATAAAATTATAAAAAAAATTGTAAAATTCCAAAAAAAAAAATCGATCGAAAATTTTTGGTTAATAACAAGGAAAACGGTCAAATATTAGTAAAATGGGATTACAAGACTTTTTTTTAGTAATTTGACAAATTTTTTTTGGTTGTGTAGCTTAAGCTCAAAAAGCAAAAAAAAAAAATATTTGTATTCAAGGGAAAATGTTTCTTGTCCTTATCATTTTTTTTCACACGTTGAAGGGTTTAAAAGATTCGGCACAGCGGAACTCTCACTTGTTTTATTTAAACAATCTTTATGTTACAAACCGGAAAATATGCATGTTTTTTAAATCTTTTATTATTGGATTATTTGTTATATTTTTATCTTTTTGTTTTAAATATTATTTATTTTAACATGTTAAGATTACTTAAATACATTTTTCAATGAAAAGCGTGTTCTTACAAAAACACTTAAAGAAATTTTTTAGTGAAATGAAAACTTTTCACAGCTTTTATACGTTGCCCTCCGTGATATTATGTTCCAACAGACAAAAACTACACT
Source organism: Pegoplata infirma (assembly GCA_963921195.1). Classification (NCBI taxonomy): domain Eukaryota; kingdom Metazoa; phylum Arthropoda; class Insecta; order Diptera; family Anthomyiidae; genus Pegoplata; species Pegoplata infirma. The sequence goes on along the minus strand of OY992538.1, from coordinate 76,816,037 downwards.
GTGGAAAATATTTCAGGTCATTTTAAAAAAAAAAAAATGAAAGTAAATTAAAAAAACTAATGAAATTAGATCCAAAATACCTTTTGAAAACTTAAGTCAAATTTATATGGCCTACTAAAATTTTGAATTTTAACATGATCATTTTTTAAGGCTGGTGCCTAATTTTAAAAGTGGCGCAGGGCGCCTGCTGAGTTTGACTTTATAAGCTAACGACTAAGAAAAAAGAAAATAAGAACTATGGTTTTCATTTTAAGGGTGTGGTTATAAAAAAAAAAATTAAATATTGATAAAATTGTATAACTGTAGTGCAAAAAGCATTATAAATTAATTAGTAAACATTTTTCGCAAGGGGAAGGTGTCCCAACAGCCCCCGCCAAATCCCCACACCCCAAAAAGGTTTCTGCTAATTTTTAACACGTTGGAGGGTATAATCTTACGACTTTTCTTTTTTGACTATCAACAGATAATTGTTTTCTTAAATTTGATTTCTTTAAATGATTTTAAACTTTTTTGAATACATTTCTAAAAATGCCGAAAATCATACTTAATATATTTTTTTTTTTATAAGCCTAAAACTATGCAATCCTTTTTTAAACAAATCAAAAAACATTTGACTCTGTGTTATCATGACAACTGGCTTTTAGAGATTTAGTTATTGAATTTTTTTTAATTGCTTATTTTTTAAAACTTTTCAATTTTTTGCCTTACTTTTGTTACACACTGTAACTACTTGTAAATACCTATAAATAGTTAGAAAATTAAGTTCAAAGCTTTAATGTCTTTGTTGTTATTTGTATTTTCATTTTCTCATACAAGAAAATCCATTAAATATGATTAAATACAAAAAAGTGAAAAAAAAATAAAATAATATGTTGAAAACAATAGAATATTAAAATAACTGCAACTACAAAAAAATAAAAATATGAAATAGGATTAAAATAAATAACAATATTTTAAGACGAGGTGACCCACTATATTCAATATAAAACCAATAAGCAGCACAACACCTATTGGTTCTTAAACCAACACTCTGGTGAAAACGTTTAAAAATTAAGCCTTCAAACAGAATTGTGACGTTAGGCGACAATGAAAATAACTTGGCCAGCAATGAGCAATAGGGATATAACTTTTTTTTACTGCAAAATACCACTTCAGTACCATGTGGGGAATGTTGTTCTGATAATAAAAAACTGTTTTTTAGGTTGATTCGGTGAAAGAAGTTTCCGCACCGAAAGAGATTTCTAAAGTGCTTTAAATTTTTAGTTAATTTTTTAAAAAATATGATTTTTAAAATATTGTATGAACAAATATAGGTTTACTTATGTATTTTTACAGTTAATAAGTGACAAGTTAAAGAAAGGTACTTTTTCTGCTTAAAATATCGCGATTTGATCCAAATTTGCCATTATACTTCCGAAAAAAGTTTGGTATTGAAGATTATATAAGAATTTAAACAAAAAATAACTTATTTAAGACAAAAATAACTGTTTTAATGAAAAAATAAATAAATGAATATAGACAAAACTTCAACGCTTTCGGTGCGGAAACTTTTTTCACGATAGAGGAAAAGTGGCACCATATTTTTTAATATTTTTTAATGCCCTACACAGCTATGGGGTGGTATTTTTGATATTTGCAAAAATTGCAAAAAGTTATATGCCTAATGAGCAACATATTAAATAATGTAATAGGTTTAAAAAGGTCTACTTAATACTGTAAATTGTCATATATAGTATGGTGAAATTATTTACGATATCTTATTTTCTTAACCAATCTATGAAATACAACACATTTTCATAGACTTATTTGTAGATTTTATGTCAGCCCGACTAAAAAAGTTTAGATATAGTAACATATTATTTAATATATTTATATATGGCCATACACAGTACTTTACATAATTATATGTAAATGTATCTTGTATTAAGTTTTACATCCAAAATTTAATATGGTGCCATATAGAAGGATATCGAATCATGTGTTGCTCCACATACAATATAAGTATAAAGCTTTATTAAATTAGATATTGCATATAATATTTTATATGACTCCATGAATGACCTCATACAAGATTAGATAAATAAATATATGATATACAACTCCATGTCTGACCTCATACAAGATGAGATATACATATATATGTGGTGCCGAATCGGGGTAAAAAATTTTTCTAAGTCCCGAGAAAATTTTTTTAAAATTTCCATACACAAACAATTTTTGCGTTTTGGAGTTAAGAATTTCATTAAAGATGATTTAAACAAAAATTTAGCCAAATTTTGAAAAGTTTTACGAGTCCTGAAAAAGCTTTGTAGAATTTTCTAAGTCCTGGATTAAAAAATATTTTTGGTATATTTTTTCCGTTTTGATGTAAAAATTTATTAACTAAGTTTTAAGAATTTTTTTTTTAAATTTCGATTTTTTTTTTTTTTTTTTAAATTTCTAAGTCCCGGACACATTTTTTTTTTTTTGACAATTTTTTTGCATTTTCCGAAAAAACTTGGGATAAATTTGAAAAGTATGAGATAAAAAAAATATTTTTTGCAAAATTCTACATATTTTATCTTAGGATATAAAATTATATACAATTATATCAAATTATATAAACCCAATATTCGGATCAAAAACGATCTTATTTAATCTAATATAACAAATTTTGAGCTATTTTGATCCACCAATTTCATCATCTTATTTTATCCAAATACGTGTTGGACCATATTAAATTTTATATGGCTCAATTTCAAATTATATATGGACCTGTATATTTATTTTTAGTCGGGAGAAGAAGCTTAAGGGCCTCCAGAGGGATATAACAAAATTATTTAAAATAATTAAAAATCGAAATAAATTGATTTGCAAATATTTATTGCGAGAGGGAAGTTGTTCCCAAAGTCCGTTAGAAAGGTGTTTCTATTCACAGAAAAAATTTGAAACGAATTTCAATCAACAAAGACTTGGATTTAATCAATTTTTTTGATTGAAATTCCTATAATTAAAAAAAATTGTTATACCAATCATCAAATTGTAGGTGATTGATTGAAAATTTTTTCAATCAAACATTTTTTCGATTTTGATCAAAAGATTGATCAATTGTTTATTTATAGTCAATCAAAATAATGATTGATTTAACAAATGAATTGTAAGCTTATGATAAAATTACCAAAATATGTATATTTTGTGCTTTCCAATATGCACAGAAAAAAATATTGAGAAAAACAATTTGAGTAATCACTTGTTTAAATTTTTAAATAAGATTTGAGTAATTTTTTAATTGACGCAATTAAAAATTTAATCAAAAATTAAAAAAAAAAAATTGAGTAAATAACACTGCGGAACACTAAAAAATAAACAAGAGTTACGACCATCATTTCTATATATTTCGGACATGCTGAATCGAATGGCGTACTCCGTTTTTCGATGTATGGTACAGTTTTCTTGTAAAATGTCATTAAAGATTGGCTGATTTTCAGCTGCTTTTTTAACAAAAAAAAATTCCAAAGCTAATGATTTTTAAATTTTATGGCATGGAAAACAAAGATATAACTTGTAGCAATATTTCTAATATAAATTTGGTTTAAAGCTTTTCATCTTAACCCCTTTAATTCGCGGATTTCTTCATTTTTTTAAGTTTTCGCGAAATTAACCGCTAAATTGGTCTCTGATAAAAAACTTGCATTTTGTGGATCATAAAGGCGTCCATGACACTACGAATAGTGGACAAAAAACATCTATGTTATATGGACCATCATGAAGAAAATCGCGAAAAACCGTTTTTTTGTATATGGCAGCATCACTTTAGGAGATGATTTGAGGCTTCATCTTTTAGTATATAATGAGGGAACCTTAAACAATGAACTGACCCAAAATTTGCCCAAAAAAGTTTTCATTTGCAAAAGTTATCTTAACAAAAACTGTTATTTCAGTGTTTGCGATACAATAATTATGGTTTTTGTTAAGATAACTTTTGCAAATGAAAACTTTTTTGGACAAATTTTGGGTCAGTTCATTGTTTAAGGTTCCCACATTATATACTAAAAGATGAAGCCTCAAATCATCTCCTAAAGTGATGCTGCCATATACAAAAAAACGGTTTTTCGCGATTTTCTTCATGATGGTCCATATAACATAGATGTTTTTGTCCACTATTCGTAGTGTCATGGACGCCTTTATGATCCACAAAATGCAAGTTTTTTATCAGAGACCAATTTAGCGGTTAATTTCGCGAAAACTTAAAAAAATGAAGAAATCCGCGAATTAAAGGGGTTAAGATGAAAAGCTTTAAACCAAATTTATATTAGAAATATTGCTACAAGTTATATCTTTGTTTTCCATGTCATAAAATTTAAAAATCATTAGCTTTGGAATTTTTTTTTGTTAAAAATGCAGCTGAAAATCAGCCAATCTTTAATGACATTTTACAAGAAAACTGTACCATACATAGAAAAACGGAGTACGCCATTCGATTCAGCATGTCCGAAATATATTGAAATGTAGGTCGTACCTCTTGTTTTCTAAAATAGTGGTTAGTTTTGTCACGCAGTGTAATTTAATACAAAATTTATTTTTTTTTTTGTTTTTTTTTATTCTCTTCGTGTTTTGAATTCTCATTTAGTTTTTTGTCAGGGTTGGCAACCGAAACGAATAACGGTATTGGTAACGGTATTGGTATTAGATATTTTTTATATCGGTAACGGTAAAGGTAACGGTATTTTCGATTATTTAGGTAACGGTTAACCGTTACCGAAACAGCGATACCGGTACGTACCGGTATTATGAATAAAATTTAGCCAACATGTTAAAAAATCCTAAATTTGTTAAAAACATGTAAAAAATTAAAAAAATATTTAATAAAATTAAAATTTATAAATTTAGAAGCATTCTCAACATATAATTATATATTTAATTAAATTTAATTAAAATATTCACGCAGTTTTGAAATTCAACAAATAAATTATTGATTTTTTACATGTTTATAAGATTTCTCTGTCCAATCAGCGTTTTGAGCCATTTAAGAAATCTGCTAATTTTAGCTGACGCGGTTTGCTATGCAGAAAAATTTGGGCTTAGGAAGCGTGGCTAAATATTAAAAAAATGGTCAAATTTGTGTCGAGTACACTCAAAAAATTATGTCATTAACTGTTTGTAGTTTATTTAAAAAGTTTTCCGTTTAGTCGTTTTTAAAAGAAAAAACATTTGTTTGATGTTCAGTTTTTATTAATGACTACATCAGTCCTTTGTTTCAAAAATAACACACTAAAAAATAAAGACTTTCACTAACATTTAATTTATAAAGTCATTTATTTTTGTTCTGTAAGTAAAAACTACTGATTATTCTTTAAATTTTAAATGATTTGTGTAAGTAATTTTTTTTTTTAAATTGTTGGTATTTTTTAATGATATATCATTAGTTTTTACCTACACAAGTCAGTTATTTGTTTATAGAAAAAAAATTCAAAAAATTATTTATAGAAATTTAAAAACATATTTGTATCAAGTGGCTTTGGCACGATGGGTAGAGTGTCTGGCCAGAATGTAGTTGATTGCGGGATCGATTCCCCAAAATTTTATTAAAAAATTTTAAAAAAATATTTCAATAGAAAATTGTATAAAATAACCTACGAAAACATTAATTTTTAATGTTTTGGTAGGTTATTTTTTTGGAATTTGTTGGTAAAAATAACAGAACTATCATTAATTTTTAATGTTTTCGTAGGTTATTTTTTTCGAATTTGTTGGTAAAAAAGAATGAAAAAACCGTAATTTTTTAATGTTTAGTGTTATTTATTTTAGAAAATTTTGCCAACAGTAAAAAATAAATGTTGATGTTTTTAAAACAAATGAATAATTACTGGGATGGTTTTCAATTGTTTATTCACTGGTTTTAAGTGTGTTTTTCTTTTGTTTTTGCCTACAAAATATTTTGAGTGTATCATAAATCGGGCCACTTTTTTTCATAATATTTTTTTTTTTAACTTTAGATGTTTGTAAATCCACACAAACAAATTCAGACACGTGTTTGTTTTTTTTAAATCGCATTTGAATATTGAATTTCATAGGAATGCTGTAATTTGCTTGTATACTCTTGTTTCAACATAGCGTATGAGTATTATTTATGAAAATATTTTTTACTCATCCACTATACTAACAAAATACAAGCAAATTACAAAATTCTTATGAAATTAAATATTCAAATGCGATTTTCTCGAAAAAAAAAAACGAAAAACAGGCGTCAAATTTTTTTTTGTGAGGATAGACAAACATGTAAGCAAAAAAAAATTATAAGTTAAATTGTGAATGTGATCATTGGTTGGACCGATTCCCACATAATTTAGTAAATTGAGAATGTGGTCATTGGTTGGACAGATTTTTTTTATTGTTGTTGCCGATATAACATTTACAGTCACCAAAAAATTGTTTTTTTATTTTATGTACATTAAAAATATTTTACTTTGTTTTTTATCTGCAAAAAATTTAAAATAAGTATTATTTAGACAACCGAAAAAAAACCGATATAATACCGGTAAAAACTGAATAAAGGTAATGGTTTTTAATCGGTAACGGTTTTTAAAATTTTTTATTTCGGTATTGGTAACGGTAACGGTAGTCAATATCAAAGGGTTTTTAATCGGTAACGGTATTGAAAGGGTAACGGTAGCCAACACTGTTTTTTGTATATGAAAGTTTGATATCATCTTTATGAAATTTTCCTATGTCTTTAAGACATAAATATATTTGGTAAAGTTTGAAAAAACATTAAAAAAAAGTGTGAAACTTTTTTAAACTTAAAAAAAAAAAAAATAAATTGATAAATTTTGAGTAAATTTTTACTTGACACAATTAAAAAGTTACTAAAAAAAATCGGAAAATTTTCAATTAAATTTTTAATTGTGTCCATTTAAAATTTACTACAATTTTTTAGTAAGCATTTAATAATTTTTTATTAAAAATTTACTCAATACTATTTAATCATTTATTGGTGCAAAATTGAGTAATTTTTTACTCAATAGTATTAAAAATTTACTCTTTTTTTTTGTGTGTGTTGCCAACAATAAAAAAAAAAGTAAAACCCGATTATTTTTTATACAATTGATAATTTCTGAAATACAATTGATAATTTCTGAAATACAATTGATTACTTCTGAAATACAATTGATAATTTCTGAAATGCAATTTATAATTTCTGAAATACAATTGATAACATCTGAAATACAATTGATTTATTCTAAAATACAATTGATAATTTCTAAAATACAATTGGAAAAGGTGTAGATTTTTTTGTAAAAAAAACCTTGGAAATTTCAAAAATTCAAAACAAGTTGTAAAATTACCAAAAAAAATAAGAATTTTGATGGGAAATTTTTTGTTAAATACCCAGTCAGAAAAATACAATCGCAAAAGCGTTGTGAAAGCGTTGTGGACGGTTGTACGAGCGTTCTGTATACCAACTTCGAAGCGCCTTCAGATGATCCGAATGATAACATCGATATACGCTAGGTTTAAAGCGTTTTAAAAGCGATGTAAAAAGTGCTTTCAGAACGTTCTTTTTAAAGTCATCAAAGCGCTTTAAAAACCCAAAGTAAAGAATTTCTGTTTTGGTTTGGTTATAATAATTTGTTTGATACAAAGTGAAATCCGAAAAAAAGTTTTTGTACTCAAAAAAACTTAGAAAATTTTTCAAAAAAAATTTCGAAACTTAGAAAATTTTAAAAAAAATCTAAAAACATTTTTTATGATTTTTTTTACTTAAAAAACAAAAAAAAAATTGACAAAAAATTATTATTCAAAAATAGTTTCGGAACTTAGAAATTTTTTTCAAAAAAAAAAAAAAATAAATTTTAAGAACTCTTAAAACGCTTTTCGAATACGCTCGCACAGCGTTCCAAAAAAACGTTTTGAGATTGCTTTTTTTTGTTATAGAGCTTTCAGAAAACTTTTCAAAAAGGCTCGCAAAGCGTTTGAAAATAGCGTTTTGAGAATGCTTTTTTTTGTTACAGAGCTTTCAGAACGCTTTTTTTTAGAACCGTCGCCAATTTCTGCTTGGGTAACAAGGAAAACTGTCAAATATTGGTGAAATGGGATTACGAGACTTTTTCTAGTAATTTGACAAGATTTTTGTTTGGTTGTAGGATTTTGGGGGTATAACACCTCTCCAACCCTGTTTTTACATTTTTGAAAATAAGTACTTAACGAAGACGAATTTGGACATGACCGATACACTCCCTTCCCTTTGACCCACTAAATGTGAGATTGGCCAGCTAAGAAAAAACAGGTAACTCTTATTTTTCTACACTTTTCCCACATGCAAGTTTCAGGACAATCGGTGAATTCCTTCTGAAAGATTGCAAAAAAAAAAAATTCTTTGATTTTTTGAAAATTTTTTGACCACCTGACGTCAAACATCCTATGTAAATGAAGTATCTAATTATAATCATAAAGAAAAACCCTAATGAAAGTCTTAAGCCTTCATGTTTGGTAAAATATTTTGCTTATTAAAATAGGAAATCTTTATTTGGTTTGTATAAGATTTTCGTAAGTATTTTAATGCCTTCATATTGTATGCATACTGGTTTATGACCTAAAACTACTGTATTAAGGTATGTTTGTTAAGAAAATAAGTAACTTACTAACAAACTAATAAGCCACTACATTTATTTATATCTTTAACACATATATAAATAAATTAGGGTGTCATTTAATGCATAATTTGTACTAAGATTTAGTACGCTGAATCTAGTGGTGCTAAATGTTTCTTTAGGTTAGTTACTGTTTTTGACATATTTGATATTAAAATTTTTGTTCCAAGGATCTCCAAAACTGAAAAAGTTTTGTCCAAACTTTCGACCATTTATAGAAAATTTTTCGGCATATAAAAATTGAGTCAATCAATGTCGGTCGATATACTTAAAAAAAGTATAAGATCGTTTAACTTGATTTTAGAATGATTTCTTAATTTTATAATCATTACTTTAGTATACGGTGCGTATAATTAACAACAACAAAACGATGAATTAAACCTATTCGATTATGTAGAACGATTTTTTCAATTATATAATTATTACTTCAGTAAACGTTGATCATTATTAACTACATCATACATAATATATAATACGCACCATATACTGAAGTAATAATAATAATTGAGAAATTAAAAATAAACATAGGTATTTATACCCTCTATCAAAAAATTGCGGTTTATTGTGATATATATTATTAAATTCTATACAACTGATCTTTGGCCTCAATTTGCCACGTAAAATAGTTCGATTTATATCTACAAATTTCCAAGTATGTCTATAAATCTAAGTCCTTTTGTGTCACCCTAATTTATATACATATATTAAACATGTAACTTACAAAAGTAAATAAGCAAAATAAGTAGCTTAAAATGTTGTTGCTTTTCTTGTTAATATTTGAAAATTTTACAATTATAAATACATTGTTTTGGTTTTTAGAACAGAAAAAAAGAATAATAATAAATAAATCTAAGATTTAAATTAATATTATTTACTATAAAATTTACCAGCTTTTGTACGATATTACTTAATAATCATTATCATTTTAATTGGCTAATAAATAAGTATTTTATAAAACTTTTGAGGTTATTTCTAGAGATGATAATGAACAAAAAAGTTCATTAAATGTTTCCTTAATTAAAGAATTTATGGAAAATCCTTTAAACTCGAAAATATATTGCATAAACGGAATTTATGTAGCCAAAAACAAATTTTTCGGTTTCTGCAAGCAAAAGTTAGCAAAAAATCTGTTATCACAATGAATTTATTTTGAAGCTTTAAGACGGGCTTTATTAAGCAATGTAAACAAAAAATTTAAGAAGTTTATTTTGGTTTGTTAAAAAGCTTTGGCTTAAAAAGTAGCAAGTTCTACCTAATATGTATTTAAACGAGTTGATGTACTTTGAACAAAAAGCTTTGAAAAAGCTTTAAAAAAAATAACTCGTGTAAATGGTTATTAAGCGTTTCAAAAAAGCTCAAAGTGTTTATAAAAATATAGTTAGGAGTTCAATAATGGAGTAATAATAATATATTGTTCCAAAAAACGATTCAGCATAAAAGAAATTTCTGTAGACAAAAATTAAAAAGCTTTGTTTGTAAAAAATCTTTGACTTAAAAAGTAGCAAATTCTACCTAATCTATATTTAAATGCGTTGATGTACTTTGAACAAAAAGCTTTAACAAAATTAATCCTGTAAATGTATATTAAGTGTTTCAAAAAACTCAAAGTATTTATAAAAATATAGTTAGAAGTTCTGCTGTATAAACGGATTTCTGTAGCCACAATCAAATGTTTCGGTTTATTACAATGAATCCATTTTAAAGTTTTAAGACTAGCTTTATTCAGCAATGTAAACAAACAAATTTAAAAAGCTTTGATTATTTTTTCTAAAAAAGCTTTGACTTTATTATAAGTTCTACCTAGACAATATTTAAGCGCGTTGATGTACTTTGACCAAAAAGCTTTAATTACGTTACCACTATAAATTTTTATAAAAAGTGTTTCAAAAACTCGAAGTTTTTATAAAATAAAGATCGGGGTTTAATATTTGTGTAATATTATATTTTTTCAACCAAAATCCTATTGCATAAACAAAATTTATGTACCCCAAACTAATTTTTTGGTTTCTGCAACCGAAATATCACAATGAATAAAATTTTAAGCTTTAAGATGAGCTTTATCACGTAATGTTGACGAAAACATTTAAAAAGCTTTGATTTTTGTTTGTAAAAAAACTTTTACTTAAAAAGTAGCAAGTTCTACCTAATCTATATTTAGATACTTTGAACAAAAAGCTTCGAGAAAGCTTTAACTACATAACCCCTGTAAATGTTTATTAAAAGTGTTTTTAAATACAAAAGTTTTTAATAATGGTGTATTATAATAATACCCACCTAGAATAACGGTATTTGGCTATTGTACCGCAACAAATAAAGATATGGACATTTTCAAATGCGATTATGAAAGCTGATGAAATTTCTAGTATTTTAAATGTGTCACTTCGTTTTTCTACCAGTTCGTTTTAGTTATATAGGCCAATACCGTTATAATACCGTTTCAAACGGTATTATAAAGGTATTGACCTATATTTCGAAAACAAACCGGTAGAAACACGAAGTGACACTTTTAAAATACTAGAAATTTCATCAGCTTTCATAATCGCTTTTGAAAATGTCCATATCTTTATTGGTTGCGGTACAATAGCCAAATACCGTTATTATAGGTGGGTATCGGTTGCCAACCCTGGTATTATTATATTTTTTCAACCGAAATTCTATTGCATAAACGGAATTTCCCATATCCAGGAACAATTTTTTCGTTTTCTGCAACCGAACCATTCAGTTAGCAAAAAATCAGTTATCGCAATGAATTTATTTTAAAAATAAAAAAGCTCTGATTTTTGTTTGTTCCTATTGTTCCTACAAAATTAAGTTCAGATTGAAGCTAAAAATGTTTCCTGAAGCAAGACTGATATGAGGTTGGTTTTTAAACTTTTTCAAGCGCACACCTCGGCCGAACTAACTTTAACCTCAAGTTGCGAACACTGTAAATGTCTTTCTTGAATATGAATCTGGGGTGACCCACTACTATATTTCGACGAAAATCAAAATCTTCGCCAGAGCCGTTTTTAAAAAAGCGCGGTCAAAAGTTTAAAAATTGACATTTAAAGCCTATCTCGAAAACGATGTGAGATATGAAAATATGACTTACACTCTAAAAAATGCATGTAACTTTACTATTATTAAGTTAGTAAATTTTCATGTATATTTACAGAAAAGGCGTAAATATAAGCACGTTGTGTTTATTTGTAAAGAATTAAACATAAAGTATAGTACATTGTGTGTTGTGGAACATGTTTATCAGATAACAGACACTTTCACTTTAAATATACATTTTTTCTTTGTAAAATTTTGTTTCAGACACATTATATGTAATCGTACATATTAGCAAAGTATTGTTGAAATTGTCAAAACTTGATTTAAAAAAAAATATTATTTTGGAAATTTAAATAAAAATGAATAAAACAGGGAAAAATATCCAAAAATTAAAGAAATTCTGGATGATTTTGTTATACCATTCAAAGCGTTTAACAAAATTTTAAGATAAACTATATAAGATGTCGATTTTGTATTTTTAAAAGGTAAATTTTTTCCACCAAATATATGGATTTAAATTTAAAAACTAATTTATTTAACATATTGTTTACAGAAATTGTTTAAAGCGGCAATTAATGGGAGCAGCATTAGGTGGACCTAAAACCACTCCAAAACTTACATAAATTTATAAAGAAGGTTCCATCTTATAAAAAACGGAAACATAGTGTGACTTGTGTGATGTTAAACATTAAAGTAAAAGTAACGATGGACACCAATTTTTCATGCAAAATGTACCCGCAAAATGTTTTTTTTTTTAAATTGAGAAACCCAAAATTTATCGTTTAAACAATTGTTTAACCATGACATTTTTTTAACTTTGATTCTCCCCAGTGTCCAGTCAAAGTTTTATTTAATTACCGGTGAAACTGTTGTAATATAAAATTGAGACCAATCGGATTTTATTACCCCGTGGCACCCATCGTTCAAAGTTTTTTTAGAAAAAATGTCACAGAATCTGAGAATTTTTCTATAGAAAAAATGTCCCAGAATTTGAGAATTTTTCTATCGAAAAATGTCTCAGAATCTGAAAACTTTTTTATAGAAAAAATAACCCAGAATCTGAGAATTTTCTATAGAAAAAATGTCTCAGAATCTGGGAATTTTTATATAGAAGAAATGTCTCAGAATCTGAGAATTTTTCTATAGAAAAAATGTCTCAGAATCTGAGAATTTTTCTATAGAAAAAATGTCTCAGAATCTGAGAATTTTTCTATAGAAAAAATGTCTCAGAATCTGAGAATTTTTCTATAGAAAAAATGTCTCAGAATCTGAGAATTTTTCTATAGAAAAAATGTCTCAGAATCTGAGAATTTTTCTATAGAAAAAATGTCTCAGAAACTGAGAATTTTTCTATAGAAAAAATGTCTCAGAATCTGGGAATTTTTCTATAGACAAAATGTTCTGGAATCTGAGAATTTTTCTATAGAAAAAATGTCTCAGAATCTGCGAATTTTTCTATAAAAAATGTCTCAGAATATAGAAAACGTCTCAGATTCTGAGACATTTTTCCCATAGAAAAAGTCTCAGATTCTTAAACATTTTTTATATGGAACAAGTCTAAGTTTCTAAGACATTTTCTATTGAAAAAGTCTCAGATTCTATAGAAAAAAATCTGAGAATTTTTCTATAGAAAAAATGTTACCGAATCTGTTCAAAAGAATGTCTCAGAATTTATGTAGAAAGTTTTTCTTATTCTGAGAAATTATTTCTATATAAAAAAAATGACTCAGAATCTGAGAATATTTCTATAGGAAAAATGTCTCAGAATCTGAGAAATTTTCTAAAGAAAAAATGTCTCAGAATCTACGAATTTTTCTATAGAAGAATGTCTCAGAATCTGAGAATTTATCTATAGAAAATTTTTCTATAGAATTTTTTTTTCTATAGAAAATTTTTCTATAGAAAAATACTTAAAGTCGAAATCATTTTCTCTGTTGACAAGTTCTATTATTCTGAAACATTTTTTCTATAGAAAAATTCTAATACATTTTTTTTTTAAAGATAAAGTTCTTTCAGCAACATTGGTAATTTAATTTTTTATTTATTTTATCTAACTTTTTTATGTAGTTTTAGCGTTTTTATTTTTAAACCTTTATTTTTTTTTAAATAAAGCATCATTTCAAAATAAATTTCTTGTTTTTTTATATTTGAAATTTGAAAAGTTAGGGTGGTTTTATGAAACGCATTTTCAATGTATATGCACATAATTTCCATGTATTTTCAGGCATTTCTATTTTAAGTTTACTAAATTAAAATTTATGTTTACACATAAACACCGTAAAATTTATTGAAACATTTTTGTTCCGAAACATTTTGTAGACACATGAGTAAGTACTTTTACATACTTTGTGTCTATCTTTTTAAACACAAAATGTGTTTTTACACGGTTTATAGTAGGAGACAAGTTACCTACTATAAACAGGGTAAATTTACATGAAAATTGATTAGAGTGTAATACAACAATTATTTCTCGGAAAAAATGTAATAAAATTGCAAATTCACATTTTGCAATTGTAATGTGTATGTTTTTAAAAATTGCACTTTTATATTTCGAGCTAAAAACTTCGCGATTTCTGTAAAAAAACTTACGAATTGTAACTACCGCGATTAAAACTTCTATATTTACTTGCTTTCTTGAAAAACATTTTTGCAATATTTTTTTTTTATAAATGTTTAACTGCAACTTTGGATGTTACTAACTCGAAAAGCAAGCGAGATATCAAAGAAAAATGTTCGTGAGTGATAAAATTTACTTCGTGAGCGTACGTGAACGTGATTGAAAATTCACTGACTATCCCATCTCTAAAGGGTATCAAAAATATATTCGGCAAGGCCAAATTAAAATTTTTTACTTGTTTAAATTGTGGTTTGATTAAAAGCTCTAAAAATAATGATGAATAAAATATTTTTAAAGCTTTTAAAATATCCATAAAGTAAAAACTTGTCAGAAAAAGTTTTTATTATTTATAACTTAAAAGCTTTTAACAAAAGTCCGACCAAGATTGGATTAAAAATAAGTCTTGCAAAACTGAAAATGCTATTTCGAAAAGCTTTGCACGAGCTTTTAATAAAAAAGTAACTTTCAATAGAAAATTTAACTTTAAATCAAAGCTATATTAGATTTTTTTTTTTAAAAAGCTTTTCTAATTCAATTAACCTTTTGCAAAATTCTTGGACATTTCAACGTTCTTTTTCCTAAAGGTATTTGAGCTTTCAAGACAAAAAATGTTATTTATGTGTCTCCTCACCTAAGTTTACCACACACAACTTTACCTCCTCATCTTACACCTTGATTATTATAATCCTCTTTACCTACAAAATATATTTATATATTTTTTTTTAGTAACCGTTCACTTCTCAGCGAAAGAAAGGCTTTTTTTGTTGTTCAGCAAATAACATGAAGCGGGGGGAAAAGAATGAATAAAGTATCATCATAATACAATATTCATACCCTCGGTATTAATACAAGTTAATAGCTCTCTTGTTGTATTAAGTATTTGGCAGGAAAGTATTGATGTTACAAACGATTGACGTTCTGTGCGCTTAAAAAAAATGTGAGCAAAAAAAAATATCTTAAGCTGGTGATTTAATTTCTTTTCAATCATATAAAAAAATTGCAGGAGGTTAAGATTTCTGTTTTTTTGTGCTCTATAGTATAGAGTGAAACTTAACCTTCATCAATAAAGAGAAGAAAAAATATATAGTCTGGAGTGTTAGAGCGCGGATTGTTTTTAATACGCTGAAATACTTGCATATTTTTTTAGTGATGTAGGTACACTGAAAAAAAAAACATAGATAATTTAGTGAAAGATTATAAAATATTAATTATTTTTTTACAAAGTTTTAAGTTTTAGCTTAAAGCTTTTTTTAAGCTTTGCAATTAAGCTTTTATTTAAGAATCAGACAATAAATTGTAGAAATTTGCAAGTTTTTCAAAAGTTTTGCTAAAAGCTTTTCTTAAGCTTTTCTGCTTAAATTTTAGCTACAAATGAGAACATAAATTGCGTTTGGAAAATGCTAGAAAAAAAAATTGCTTTCTTTCAAGGAAACAAGGCAAAAACAGTTTATTGCCAGTTTTAGAAGAATAAAATATTTGAATACATATTTTTTTAATCATTCAATATCATTTTCCTTACATAGGGCTTATATCGTGAAAAGCTTAAAAAAAATTGTTTTGATGGGGACTCGTCGGCTTTATAAATGCTTCCAATTTTATAATTTTAACTAAATATTTTTGTTAATGTATTAAGTATTTATCGTTTATAACTAATGATAACCTCTAAAGTAGGCCATAATATGTGGCTCAATACAGGGTTATTTGCTTTTGCTGGTTGCAATCGAAGTATAAGAAGTAGAGTTAATTTTTTTTTTTTTCTTTTTTTCATGTATTTCCTATTGATGGGGATGAAATTTGATCCTTTAAGACAAGTGCTTTTAGTTTCAAATACTTATAGAATTGACTGACAACTTTAGGTATGAATATGGCTGATGATTGTTGTATAGAATTGAATGGATTGGTTTGGTTTGAGTTCAAATAAATGCTTGATATGGTGTAAGGTTGATTATATTTTATGGTATAAGAAGATATATGAAATGTGTATGTGTGTGCGTGTGTTTAGATATTTCATTATGAATGAATCAATGAACGATTATTTCCCTTTTGGTGTTGTTTTTGTCGTTGCTGTATTTGCATTAATCATAAACCTTATGCCGTTTATAAAATTGTCTCAAGTTTTTATTTGAACGATGGTTATGAAATAACCCAGTAAAAATTTTAGGGAGAGGTTTCATACAAACGAAAAAGAATAATGTTTAAAAAAAAAATTTTGGAAGAACATCTTGAATGTATTGGGGCCATTCCAGAAAATTTAGCTCAAATTTTAGTCATTTTTGGAAATGGTGTCTCAGATTAATTTGAACATTGACACATAGATAGCCCTTATAAATATGATATATGTGCCATATATCGTTTTTTTTACATTTGGTGTACTTAACGAATTATGGCGGGTCAAAGATTGACTTTTTAAGCAAAAGTAAGAAAAATACATCACGATTAAAGAGCTGTAACTTCTTAACCAATGACCCGATTTTCACAAATTTAGGCTCATGTCAAAGCTGGGGTTCTTCTTTTAGAAAATATTTTTAAAATAACACGGTTTTTTTTACAGAAATGATGCAAAAATGCAAAAACATTTTTTCTTTTCGAATATTTAAAAAAACACATCTTCGAAATTTTTTTCAAAAATTCTGGTGAAAAATAACAATGTTTTGTATAACATGTTCAAAATTCAGAGTGGGATCTCCATGGGATCAAAAAATATTCTGTTTTAAGTACGATGTTCTCATATTTTTCCCTTAGAAAATTTAAATTTCTAATGTTTTGAATGTTTTTCAAAATTTTAATAGTATAATTTTCTTTGAAAATTTAAATTTTTATATTGAAGAAACATAAAATTAAAATTTTCTAAGGTAAAATTTAAAAACTTCGTACTAAAACCAGAATATTTTTTGATCCCATTGGGATCCCACTCCGAATTTTGGATATGTTGTACAAAACAGTATTGTTTATCATCAAACTTTTTTTTAAAAAAATCGAAGATGTGTTTTTTTAAATATTCGCAAAAAAAAAATGTTTTTGAATTTTTGCAACACTTCTGAAAAAAAACCGTATGCTTTTGAAAATATTTCCTAAAAGAAGAAGAATTAAGCTTTCATATGAGCCATTACTTGTGATAATCGGATTACTAGTTAAAAAGTTAGAGCACGTTAAACGTCATATATTTTTCTGACTTTTGCTAAAAAAGTCGAACTTTGACCCGCGATAATTTGAAAACTACAGCAAATTTTGAAAATCCAAAAATGCAACATATCTCATATAAACGTGGATATATATGAGCCAAATTCTCAGTGGCGTCCAGAGGCATGTTTCCGAACAGTGGGGCGAAAATTTTTGGAATTACCCATTGGAAATTAACAAAACGGTGAACATTTATCTGGGGTTTTCAATCATTTGAATTATATATAATTTACCGTAAAAAAAGTGAACTTAATAAATCTTAGTTACAATAAGGTTTTATAAATGTAAGGATTAGGGATGCCAAACGGGAAATCCAGAATCCCGAAATCCTGGGATTTTTCGGGATTGACAAATCCCGAATCCCTGGATTTATTTTTTTCAGTCCCGGGATTTTTCGGGATTTTCCGGGATTGAGAAATCCCGGTATTTCGGGATTTTTTTTTGTCAAATATTGTAATCAAAATTGACTATTTCTTCAGTGTTTGTTGTACGATGGTAACAAAAGGGATATCGTTTGAAATATCTTTCAAATGGGGCATGTTGGGCTTAAATTCTCTTACTCTTTGGGAGTACAATTTAATTTTCAGGTCGTATTACTTAATATACAGAAGGGTGAAGCATATCTTCCTTTTTTCGAATTTAAAAATTGTCTGAGTCAGAATTGATGCCATTTAGGGTCAATATAGTTCCTGCAGGAAAATGTCTTTAGGTTCCGTTTTTACTTCAAAATCGGAAAATTCCGAACAAAGTAAAACATTTTTTTACTTTGTTTGAAACTTTCACATTTTCTTGTCTAAAAAGGAGCCCTACAGGTGCAATATTTTTTTGTATAAATATTGACCCTAAAAGGCAACTATTCCGACCACGACAATTTTAAAATTCGAAAAATAAAAAAATTGCGTCACCCTAATATGCAGTTAGCTGCCGATTTGTGCAAATGCCAACATTTTTAAGAAACAGTTAAATTTTGCCGAGATTTTAATTTATAAGGAATCATTAAGTAATCCATCTGTAAAGTTTATTTTTAACAGTTTTAGTTCGTAAATGAGTTAAAGCGGATGAGGGGAAAATTTCCCCCTTGCAGCACCAAAACAGCCTCTGAAAACCCAAATTTGTTTACCAATTTGTACTTTTGTTAAGCAAATGACACATTTTTAAGTTTCACCCAGCCAAAAAATTAAATTTTTTCGTCCCGCCCCTTTTTGTGGGCGTGAATATAAAAAATAAAATAAATAATGATAAAATTCTGTTACTTAGGCGTAATAAATGTATTTGTAAACATTTATAGCAAAAGGGAAGAAAACCGTTAAAATGCGATTCGCCTACCAATAAGACATTTAATACAAATTTTGTATTGGCAGAGGACGTTGGGGACACCTTCCCCTCGCGAGGAATTGTAACAAATTTATTAACACAATTTTATCATTATTTAAACAAATATTTTATATCCACGTCTACAAAAGAGGCCGTCCGAAAAAAAAAATATTTTCTAATATTTTGAATTCCACTGCATCGCGTCTTTCCAGACGCACATCGTTCGAGTCTATTCAAATCGGTCATAGCTGTTCCTAAATTTTTGGTTTTTCTGTGCTAAATATGTGAAACATCACGAAAAATATTCAATGGTTATGAATTAATTGAATATTTAATTATAAAAAAAAATTATTAAAAATTTTACGTAAAAAACCTTTATTTTAATAAATCCCGGAATCCCGAAAAATCCCGGGATTATAATTTTAAAGTCCCGAATCCCGGGATTTGTAAATGTCAATCCCGTTTGGCATCCCTAGTAAGGATCACTCTGATTTTATCAACATCTTTTTAAGAAGGTTTGCAAATATATTTTAAAGCATATTTTAGGGGGCGCAAAAATTATGTCACTTACAAGCAGGGCTGCCATATTTGCCGATTTATCGGCATTTTGCCGATTTTTTGCCTCAAAATTATCAAAGTGCCGATTTGCCGATTTTTACTCCAAAAATGCCGATTTTTTGATCAACTCTAAAAACACTGTCACTTTTTATACCCACCCTTTAGTTGATAAGAGGATTTATGTATATAAGTTTGTCATTCCGTTTGTAACACCAGGAAATATCGTTCTAGGATCCCACAAGTGAACATACTCATGGCCCTTCATCCATTTTAAGTCAATCTAACGATGTCCGTCCGTCTGTCTGTAGAAAACACAGCATGTTCATTAGAGTGGAGCGGTTTTTTTATATTTTACTTATCGCAGGGGTGAAAACAGTTGTCTTTTAGGGTCAATATCAATGCAAACAGATATTGAACCTGTTAGGAAATGTCTTTGGGTTTTTTACCCTAAAATCGGGAATCTCTGAAAAAAGTGTAAAAAAAATATTTTTTAATTTTTTTTTGCTGGAATTATTTGTGAATGGAATCCGACAAATTCCGAAACACATGTCAATTAAGTGTTGCAAATATCACCAACATAAATAATATTAAACAGAAAAATAATTTTCTTGAAATTATTCTAGAGAATGTCATGGTTTTAATTAGTAAAGAAAATAATGACCTCGAGCTAGAAGTAAACCTACTCAAAATATTACATTTTAAAGGTCGAATAAAACAATTTTTACTTTTTAATAAAAATTATTCAGAATGTTAAATTTTTTGCTGAAAATATAACGTAATATTAGTGCAGTATTGAAAAGTTTTAATAGCGTATTAATTATCGTTTGCCTTTAATGCTAAATTGTTCTATTTTGCTATTTTTTGTCAATAAAAATATGTTTTATTGTATTTAAAATGGTTATTTTTCATTTGCCGATTTTTTGCCGATTTTTTAAATTCAAGTGCCGATAATGCCGATTTTTTTTTGAAAATATGCCGATTTTTCATCAAAATCATCTGGCACCCCTGCTTACAAGGGATGTCTTTTAGTAGGCACCCACTAATTTTTTTGCCAAATTTTTGAAAAAAATCAAATATTTGCTCTCTAACAAACTTGGAAAATTTATTGCTTAACAATACGAAGGGCAATCTAAGCTTTAAAATAAAATTTTGTTTTTGGAAATCCATGGTGTCCTTTCCAGGAAAAAAGGGCATTCATATATTGTTTTCAAAATTTTTTGTTGAAATTTTAGAATTTTTTTTTTTTAAATTTAAATCTTCATAATTTTATATACATTATTGTTTTTATAAGTTTTTTTCTACGACTTACAGTTTCCGAGTACAAAAATGTTAAAAACTGTCTAAAAGTCAATATTGTCAAAAAAACGTTTTTTTAAACGCCCATATCTTCCAAAGTATTGATAAAAAAAAGGAAAAAATGTTTTTTAATCATATACAAAGCTTTATCAAATAACCAACAATAAACAAAATCGGTGATACGCCAGTTAAATTTCCCATGCTCATATACTTTAGGGGTCCTACACCGATATTTCGACATGGAATGACAAAGTGAGTATAACCCCATACTGTGGTTGGAGGGTATAAAAACAAGTAAGAAAATTATAGTCGGTAGAGACCGACCATATTATACCCTACACCAGTGTTTCCCGGCAAATAGGTCTCAAGTCAAAACATGTATCCGATTGCATCTACACCATTTACAGATGTAATTCGAAAAAGATCAAATGTAATTCGAAGATTCTATTTGTAATTCGAAGATTCCATTTGTAATTCGAAGATTCCATTTGTAATTCGAAGATTCCATTTGTAATTCGAATACTCCAATTGTAATTCGAAGATTCCATTTGTAATTCGAAGATTCCAATTGTAATTCGAAAAAGATCAATTGTAATTCGAAAAAGATCAATTGTAATTCGAAAAAGATCAATTGTAATTCGAAAAAGATCAATTGTAATTCGTAAAAGATCAATTGTATTTCGTAAAAGATCAATTGTAATTCGAAGATTCCAATTGTAATTCGAAAAATATCAACTGTATTTCCATTGATATTTTTCGAATTACAATTGGAATCTTCGAATTAAAATTGATCTTTTACGAATTACAATTGATCTTTTACGAATTACAATTGATCTTTTTCGAATTACAACTGATCTTTTTCGAATTACAATTGATCTTTTTCGAATTACAATTGATCTTTTTCGAATTACAATTGGAATCTTCGAATTACAAATGGAACCTTCGAATTACAATTGGAGTATTCGAATTACAAATGGAATCTTCGAATTACAAATGGAATCTTCGAATTACAAATGGAATCTTCGAATTACAAATAGAATCTTTTTCGAATTACATCTGTAAATGGTGTATATCTTGTAAGATCTTAAATTAGAGTTAAAACATACACAAACGAATTTTTAATGAAATAGGTTTTTTGTTGCCAATAGGCCCATTTACCTGAATACAGGGCGAAATTTTACTGTGGGAACTAAGTCCGGAAATGGTCCAATTATAATTAAATTTGAGTAGGTTACCAAAGCATACGTTTAACACATATAAACAACATTTTAACAAAACATTTCCAATTTTCATGCATTTTGAGAGATTTATGTAAATATCGGGAAAGTTGTTTGAATGGGGACTACAAGCAGGATTGGTTCGATTCTTTTAAAATTTGAAATGTTGATTTGTAAATACGAAATACGAAATAACCTGCTAAATTTCGGACGGATACCTATTATATTAAGGATGTTAAAAATATTTGAACCAAATTTGGAAGGGACGTTTGTATGGGGGCTAGGTCTAAACATGGACCGATTTTCTCCAATTTCAATGGGCTTCTGCCTTGGAGCAAAAGAAGGTTTTTTTCAAATTTCAGCCAAATCGGTTGATAAGTGCGACCTGTATCGTGCGCAGAAATTTACATGGACAGACGGACGGACAGACATCGCTAAATTGACTTTAATAAGTGATTCTAAGTCGATCGTTAAAATAAAAGTGGTGAAAAAAAATTGTAAAATCCAAAATGAAAGAGCATAATCAAAATATCAATAGCAATTCAGAAATCTAAATTTAAATTCGAAAAAGCTCAATTCAAAGTCATAAAATTCCATTAGCAATCGAGTAAAGCTCGATTTATGTATTTATAAAAGCTTAATTTAAATTTTGAGAACCATACTAGATGAAAAAACTGCATTGAATTTAAATTCTGAGAACTCTAATCGAAGTTCAGAAATCCCAATTATAATTTAAAAAAAGCTTAGTAAAAATTTAGAAAAGTCAATTTAATTTTTTAAAAAGATTACACAGAAAATAATATCGTATATTTTATTTTAATTAACATTTTAATTGTTTTTTAATTTAATATCAATTAAATTTTTTATTTAATATAATTAATTGTTTAATAAAGTTTTTAACTTTTATAATTAACATTTTAATTGTTTTGTTTAGCTTAATATTAATTAAATATTTAATTAATATAATTAATTGTTTAATTAAATTTTTAGCTTTTTTTATTTTTTGTTTTGTTTTCCGCGTGTGCGAGTGTGTGTTTATCTCTTGCATTGTTTTACTTACAAAAACAAATACAGAAGTATAAACAGTTTCGCTGATGCCAAATAGAGCTTTTTTTGAAATTCTCTCATGGTCTTTTGGCCTTCTTAGAAGTATATTTCTTTAAACACATTTTCTTATAAATGACTGATTTTTGAATAGCTTTTTTTAAGAAAAAGTATTTAAAACAAAAATTGCTTCTAAGAATGTCAAAAGAGCCTAAGAGAATTCCGAAAAAAGCGCTAAATGGCATCAGTGAACAGTTTGTTGAAAGTTTTTCATTTCTCATATAGATTTTTGAATTCTCATTTTGTTTATAGTTTTATAATTATGTATATAAAAAGTTTATACCAAACTTTATAAAATTGTCTCACTGACTATGTCTTTACGGCAAAAATATATTTGGTAAAGTTTGAAAAAATATTTTTTTTAAACCTTATGATTTAAAAAAAAATGTTTTTTTTAAATTATTTATTTTTCAAATTTCAAATTTTTATTTATTTCATTATTTTTTTAAATTATTTTTTTTTTTTAATTTTAATTAAATTTTTTAATTTTTAGTATTTAGTTTTTAATTAACTAAATATCTTTTTATTTTTAATTAACGACATACAAATATTTTAAATTTATATGCGCATTTTAGTGATTGGTCCGGATTTAATTAAATTTTTAATTAAATTTACGAATTTTTAAATTAAATTTGTTTTTTATTTTTTCTGTGTACAGAAGCTAAGCGCTATTACTCTCTTAAAAACTGTGTTGTTTGTAAAAAAATAAATTATATATATTAACCTTTGCTGGGTTATAACAAAAAAATCACAACACTACGCACTGTCATCAATGAAAGAGATGAAAGCTTTTCATGATAATTTAAAAAAATAAAAATTGTTGCTGCTATTTGCTGGTGCTGGATGTTGACGACGATGATGATGATACTTTACGATGAGCCGCTTAATTTAAAGAGGGATTAAACTCGAGCATTATATTTAAAATTTATGCGGTTGTGAAGGGATTAAGCAAATTTTTGTGCAGATTTTAAGATTTTATTTCAATAAAAATTAAAAACAAAAAAAATCATGATTTAAATACAACAGATATTTGAACTTTGATCAATAAATTGATAATAATGAAATAAATATAAAAGTAAAGGATTTTTTAATAAATTAAGCAAAAAATGCAAACATATTTTAAGGTTGCCATATTTAAGCAGCTTTTAAAGCTTATTAAAAATTTATGACAGTTCAGTAAAAAAACTAATCGATGAATTGAAAAAGGAAGTCTGTTTAAAAGTCAATCATTGTTGATTTTGTAAGTAACACATACAGTGGTTGTCAACTAATTAGAAACATTTCTATTGGAAATGTGCGAGTGAGTGGATTTTGACTCACACTCACTCAAGCACAAAATAATCGAATCACTTACGCAGTTTTTTTTTACTCACGCTCACTCACTATTCAGGTGAGTAATAAAAATCTTACTCACGCTCACGCGTGACTCACGCCAGATTCAATCATGCTCACGCGTGAGTCACGCAAATCACGTTACCACCTCTAGTTTCTATAGTATAATACTCAACCTTATTATTATTAAACGAGTATAATTTAAAAAATTTTATGTAATAAATTTATTAAGCTTTAATTTAAGCTTGATGGCGTCCAGATTGAGTAAATATTAAATGTGCTACGAGTGTCGATCTGGAAAATGAAATTATTTATAGATATTTTCTGAAAATTTTTTAAAAATATTTCTGAGTAGATATTTTCTAAGTTCAAACATTTAAAATTTAAAAAATGGTCCAGTAGTTTTTATTTAGTTATCAGCTAATTTTTCCAACTGCCCAAACAAAAAATGATATTTTTTAAATACAGCAGAAACAAATTCGGATTTTTGACCACCAATTTTTTGTAAACAAAGAACATATGTTATTGTTTATTAATATTAGTACAACTAAGTGTGTGGGAATGCGATAATTAAATAATTTAAATTTTTCTTTGTTTACAAAAAATTGGTGATCCAAAGAATTGGAGTTCAAAAAATGTGGATTTCCAGTACTGTATTTAAAAAACTTAATTTTTTTGTTTAGGTTGTTGGAAAAATTAGTTGATTACTGAAAAAAAAACTATAAAAATATTTTTTAAGTTTTTAATGTTTGAACTTAGAAAAGATCGACTTTAAAAAAATTTTCTGAAAAATGTCAATAAATAATTTAATTTTCTAGATTGACCCTTAGTAGCATATTAACTCAATCTGGACACTATCAAGCTTCAATTCAAGCTTTCTAAATTATCTACATAAAAGTTTTTAAAATTATACTAGGATGATAATAATAACATTGAGTATTGTTGTCTTTAACAAATTGCATGTAGTATAGAACCGTTTCTAATTATTTAACAACCAGTGTATATCGATCATCCTTAAGGTATGCTTTAAACAAGTTATAAAAATTAAATCAATTTGTTTTTGTTCAAGTTAAAATTAACGGACGGCGCTACTTAGGCAATATGTTTTATAGTGATACATAGTTTTGATTTTTTCGTGCCTCGCGGTATGCTACAAAATATGTTTTTCTTTTATGTTAGAGAGAGGCAGTGCCTCCAGATAACCTCGAATGACTTATCCTTCTTCTATGTCCTTGCGTTTATTAAAACTACCAGCTTGCTGGAATTGTTGCCAGACTTAAACTTTATTAATCATAAAATTCAAAAAGTAAATTTTATCTTAAACAGTCCTTCTATAACTATAAAAATATTTTTTAAGTTTTTAATGTTTGAACTTAGAAAAGATCGACTTTAAAAAAATTTTCTGAAAAATGTCAATAAATAATTTAATTTTTTAGATCGACCCTTAGTAGCATATTTACTCAATCTGGACGCTATCAAGCTTCAATTCAAGCTTTATAAATTATACACATAAAAGTTTTTAAAATTATACTAGTTTGATAATAATAACATTGAGTATTGTTGTCTTTAACAAATTGCATGTACTATAGAAACGTTTCTAATTATTTAACAACCAGTGTATATCGATCATCCTTAAGGTATGCTTTAAACAAGTTATAAAAATTAAATCAATTTGTTTTTGTTCAAGTTAAAAATAGCGGACGGCGCTAGGCAATATTTTTTATTGTGATACATAGTTTTGGTTTTTTCGTGCCTCGCGGTGTGCTACAAAATATGTTTTTCTTCTATATTAGAGAGGGACAGTGCTTCCAGATAACATCGAATGACTTATCCTTCTTCTAGGTCCTTGCGTTTATTAAAACTACCAGCTTGCTGGAATTGTTGCCAGACTTAAACTTTATTAATCATAAAATTCAAAAAGTAAATTTTATCTTAAACATTCCTTCAACCATTAGTCCTTATCGGTGAGTTCTGTTTTCTTTAGATCTTATCTTTATTTATTTGTTCTCTCGCCTTTTTTCCCAAGGATTTCAATTTGAAAGGATTAACTTCCAATTTTTGTTTGTATGATTCATACAACTGTAGTTAGTCGCTGTGGATTTTTTTTCTATCTTTTCAGTGATTTGTATTTTTGCTGTTGTTTTTTAAACTAAGTAAGTTGAGGTTTTTATACTTTACACCTTATAAAAACACTTCAGTGGTAGTGTTTTGTTGTTTTCTTTTTTTATTCCTTTAGTTTTATACACAAATTAGCGAACATAAAAGTGTGGTAAGCTAAGCTGAGTAAACAATCACTTTGTTAAAGGGGGGCAAAACAGTGGCGTTGGTTGTCAACATTTTAATTTTCCATGATTTTTATAGTTTTCCAGTTGGCAAAATAAAATCACCCCTGACATACTGCTGACTCTCCCTTTATGAAATCGCTGACATCTTCATACAATTTTTCAAAATGTCCCCGATAACATGTCAGCAGTTGGTCAGCAGTGTCCACCAGTATCGGTGGCCACCAACAATTCGTTTAAACAAACGCTGACCAACTGGTGACATGCCATTGGGGACATTTTGAGAAATTGTTTAAAGATGGTACCAATTTTATAAAGGGAGATTCAGCAGCATGTCAGAGTCAGCAGTAAGTCAGGTGTAATTTTTTTTGCCAACTGGGTTGCACTAATTACACCGACATTTTCGAAATTCGAATAAAAACTAAATTTGAGCTGTATTTCGAGGTGTTAGAAGCAGATTGACGAAATTATATTTATCACTAACAATAAGTGGAGGGTATAATAAGAGTATCCCCTTTCGGTGGCACGCTGCTGCTTTTATTTTGTATTGGTTTTTTTTCTGTTTACCCTTTTTGTGTTTCATGTATAACACATTTACAAACACATATGTATTTGAAAATCATGAATTTAAAACGTAACCACAACATATCCTTACGGATTAAGTTTAATACGCGTTATTTTCTTTTTTTTTGTGCTCTAAACAGACTTCTAGCAACAAAAGTGTAAAAACCGACAACAAACTAAGTAAGTAAAAAAAAACTCCCTATAATAAAGAACTTGTGTTATTGTTATGAAGAATATCAAAGAATGCATTCTTTAATATCAAATTATAAACACGCGGAGAAGAAATATGATTGCGACAACCATAATGGAGGGGTAACATAGTATGATTGATAGCTTTATCATAATATGATTATAGCGATCATATTATGATCTTTGATGATCACAGTATGATAAAAAATTTACATTTTTAAATTTTTAAAGATCATAGTACGATTGTTACCATAATATATATGATCAAATGGATTATCCGTACTATGTTTCCCCTCCATTATGGATAATTTTGTGTGCTAAAATCACGTTCAAAACATGTTTTTTTTTGTGAAGAAAAAATTTTCATATTTTAAAAACATATCATCGTAAAAGTAATAACTAGGGTTCGGACTTTTATGTAGTTAAAATCGCGTTTTATGCGCATAAATCATGCACCAAAAATAGAAAAATATGCGCTAAAAATGTAAAAAATATGCACTTAAATTTTTTTTTAAAACATTAATTTATGATAAAAAATAAAATTAACAAGAAAAACAAAAAAAGAACATAAAAATCTTAAAAATTAAGTCTTATAACCGAAAATAAGGTACAATAGTTCACAAAAAAACAAAAGTTCAAGGTCAAATAAAGTAAAACACAAAATTATAAAAGTAAAAAAAAAATTTTTGAGTAAATTTGTAATACTATTGAGTAAAAAACTACTCAATTTTGCACCAGTAAACGATTCAAAGGTATTTAGTAAACTTTTAATAAAAATTATTAAATGTATACCAAAAATTTTTAGTAAATTTTTAATTGACGCAATTAAAAATTTACTCAAAATTTTTCGTTTTTTTAATAAAGTTTTTATTTGTGTCAAGTAAAAATTTACTCAAAATTTATAATTTTTTTTTAAAAAAGATTAAAAAAGTTTCACATTTTTTTTTTACAAAAAAAATATTTTTTTTAATCATTTACCAAAAACATTTAAGACATTGGAAAATTTCATAAGATGATTTCAAACTTTGATTTACATAAACAAAAAACTATAAACTAAATGAGAATTGAAAAAAAACTAAGAGAAAAAAAATAAAATTAAAAAAAAAAATTATAAAATTTTTATTAAATTATTTACTCAAATTTTTTTAAAAACTTTTAAGTAAATTTTTAATTGTGTCAGTTAAAAAAATACGCATTTTTTTTTTTTTGAAATTTAAACAAGTTATTACTCAATATTTTTTTCCCATATTTTCTTCTGTGTACTTTAACGCATACATCATAAAATAAAAAAAACACTTTTTTTCAAAATATGCGACAAAAATATGTAATATCAGCAATATATGCAAAAATTTGCATTAAAAGCAAAATATGCAAAAATATGCACTAACAAATCAATGCCATTTTACTGCAAATTTCTTGATTCGCAAAGATATTTAGTTTTTGTTGCTCTCAGACTGACGACAACAAATAAGCATTTGAATAAAAATCCGAACCCTAGTAATAACTAATAATCAAGTTTATTACTCATACGTTAAGAAGTTTTTTATTTGTGACTTTTCTCACTAAACCTTGTGTAATTCAGAAACTTTTCAATTGATTTTTAATTTTTTAACGGTTTTGGGTAGAAGAAGGATAGGGTTTTCCAAGTGTGTGAATTGGTTTATACATAAAAGAAACATATCTATTGATTTTTCAATAATATCATTTTTTTTTTGTTTTTTTTTTTTTGAAAAATTTTAGGGTTTATCGATTTTTTTCTGCCATAGTTGATTCTAAATACGATGAGCTTTATTCTGAAAAAATAGGATAACAATCGACAGAGTTGTGATAATTTTTTTTAAAAAAGAAAATTAAGATTTTCCTGGAAATCGATGTTCGGATTACCCAGGTAAAATGAATAACTTTTTTTATAAGAGGTCGTATAAAATTTTCAAATATTTTTTAATGCACTAAATCCGAATTTTGAAATTTCATTTTATACTTGTTTAAATCTTTTAATATTCTGTTGCTAAATCAACATATTTTTATATTGTATCACACTCACACATTCACATATCCCTACAATTCTTAATGGTGTTTGTTATGCTGTTAGTTAAGTTACGTTAAACAAGTACTATGCGAGTACAATTCATACACAGAAAGAAATAAAAAAAAAATTTGAGTAAATTTTTAATACTATTGAGTAAAAAATTACTCAATTTTCCACCAGTAAACGATTTAATAGTATTGAGTAAATTTTTAATAAAAATTTATTAAATGTTTGCCAAAAAAATTTGAGTAAATTTTTAATTGACACTATTAAGTGCAGGAACAGAACAAGAATCACCACCTTTTAAAAACAGAACAAGTTTTATTTCACATCGGCGCCGGCCACTGGTTTAATCTGCCAAACCGTATGGAAAAAGTCGTGCCGGGCTTATTCTGTTTCTACTCTAAAAAAAACAAAGTTTAAAAAAATTTCATATTTTTTTACAAAGAAAAAAAACATGTTTTTTCAAACTTTACCAAATATATTTCTGTCTTAAAGACATAAAAAAAAATTTATAAATATGATTACAAACTTTCATGTATATATACAAAAAACTATAAACTAAACGAGAATTAAAAAAACTAAGAAAATTCCAAAAAAAAATTAAAAAAGCTATTAAATTCTTATTAAATTATTTACTCAATTTGTTTTTAAATTTTTGAGTAAATTTTTAATTGCGTCAATTAAAAAATTACTCAAAACTTTTTTTAAATTTAAACAAGTGATTACTCAAATTGTTTTTCCCCATATTTTTTTCTGTATACAAACAATGTCATTTCGCATGCCAGATTTTTATAATTTTTTTTTTTTTTTTTTTTCAGTTTGTGTATTTGTTAATACACAATTCTACTACTACAGCTTCTCTAACTGTCTTTCTGTATGTCTGGTCGGTTGTCGGGATTTCAAAACAACACGACAGGAGCAGCAGCAGCAACAGCTACAACCAAATAAACAATGCTAACAAATCTAGTGAACTTCACAGAGATTAGCCTTCATGAAAGCATCAGTATTAAAAGCTTTTGCCCTTGTTTCATTTTTGTTATACCCTACACCACTCTGTAGGGCTTATGAGTTTGGATAATAAGTTTGTGCTGATAATTGTAACTGCCCGAAATGTTGGTCCTACACTCAAAAAATTATGTTAGTAAAATCAACTGAAAATGTCAGTTAAAATAACTACTTTGTAAGTTGTTTTGGGGTCAACTACTTTTTCAGTTAAATCAACTAACAATGTTAGTTATTTTAACTGACAAAAAACAACTGACTTATGTAGTAAAAACTACTTACATTTGTAGTCAAAACAACTTAAATGTAGTAAAAATAAAATAATCAGTATATAATTTTTTTTTTTCAAAAAATTTTTCAAAAAAAAAAAAATTGAAGACTAAATTTTTTCCAAATTTAAAAAAAGTTGTGAAAAATAAAAAAAAAAACAAAATTTATTTTTATTTTTTGGAAAAAACTTTAAAAAATTTTCAGATATAAAAAAAAATAAAATTAACTACTTTAAATAACTGTTACTACATCACAGTACTTTTTTGTTAGTTGTTCAAAAAAACGACTTAAAATAACTAACAGAAATAGTTGTTTGATATTTTTCATACAAAAACAACTGACTTTGTAGTTGAAAACAACCAACTACTGTAAAATATACAAATAACTAACATGTAGTAACTTACATAATTTTCTGAGTGTACACCACCCTTTTAGTATGCCGATCAACTTGACTTTCCGTGTTAACGGTGTACTTATGATTCTGATCGCAATTATCAACTTATTTGGCTAAAATGTAAAATTAAGCCTACTAAAATTGGAAAAAATTCTATTAAATTTGGCTCAAATGAATTTAACAATCGTTTCGTAACAGGTGGGGCAAAACGCGTCAACGGTCCCCACCAAAAAACAAATATTTTCCGATTTGAGTATAATTTTGTCAAAATATTAGGATAATGATAGGTAGTCTTAATTACAAATATGAAATTTTTTTATGAAATATTTGCAGAGTTACAGGGTTGGGAAGTTTTGATGTTTTTGAAAAGAACAGATTTTGTTGAATTTTTATTAACATTTTGATGAAATAGAAATTATAATTTAAAAAACGAATTGTAAAGCATTTTTGATGGCCTTTAAAATTGAATGTGTGATTTTTTTAAAAAAATTAAATTTGACCTTAAAATTCAAGGTCAAAATATTAAACTGTAATTATCTTATAAGCGTCGCACTTTTAGATTTTTTTCATTAAGTCTATTAGAAAGCTTGACATTTTTTTAAATTTCGGTTTTTTTAAAAAAAAATGGTATGTATGATACTTTATGAGAAATCAATTTTTTAAGGAGTACATAGCACTCGAACTGTACTAATTTCTTTATTTTTTAAGTGGGCAACGTTTGTTGTGTGTGTTTACAACAAACATTTTATCTAAGCATTAATTTTTGTTGTTGTTATTATATACAGAGCAAAGCGATTTTAGTGCAGTTTGAGTGTCCTAAAAAATTGTCCTAAAAAATTGATTTCTCATAAAGTATCATACATACCATTTAAAAAAAAAAACCGAAATTTAAAAAAATGTCAAGCTTTCTAATAGGCTTAGTGAAAAAAATCTAAAAGTGCGACCCTTATAAGATAATTGCAATTTAATAGTTTGACCTTGAATTTTAAGGTCAAATTTATTTTTTTCAAAAAAACAACAAAAGCCATTTTAAAGACCGTACAAAATACTTTAAAAATGCCTTTTTTAAATTTTAATTTTTATTTCATTAAAATGTTAATTAAAATTCGTTAAAATATGTTCTTTACAAAAACATCAAAACTTCCCCACCCTGTAACTCTGCCAAAAATTTCATAAAAAAATTTTATATTTGTAATTTAGACTACCTATCATTATCCTACTATTTTAACAAAATTATACACAAATCGGACAACATTCGTTTTTTGGTGTGGACCGTTGACGCGTTTTGTCCCAGGTATCCTTTAAGAATTTGGCAGATAAACGTAGTTCGTATTCACAAATTACCATTCTCAATTTTAAACTACCCTCCTGAAGTTCACTTAAATCTCACAAAATTCATTAAAATTAAAATTTTCTTATCAAAATTTTGTTGGGCCATTTCTGGACTTATAATTGAACCATTTCTGGACTCCTGATACTCACTTAAATCTCACAAAATTCATTAAAATTAAAAATTGTTGATCAAAATTTTGTTGGACCAGTTCTGGACTTATAATTGGACCATCTCTGGACTTAGTCCCCCATATACATACAAATTTCGCGGGATATTAAGCAATATTGGTAGGGTGACCATGTTTTTCTGAGCTTAAATCAGTACGCCCAAGTTTTTATGTTTTTTTTTTTTAGAAATAACTCTCTAAAATTGAGAAAAATGAGAAAACACTGATGTTTTTTGAACACTAAAAAAAAGTATTTTGAGTAAAACCAACTGCTAAAAACAACCGAAAAACAACTGCAAAAAACAACTGTTAAAAAACAACTGCAAAAAACAACTGTTGTCGTTATTTTAGTTGACTTTAAACGACTTCATTTGAATGTTTTGATCGTTTCAGTACAGAATATATAACAAAATTCCACAGGTTTTGAGAATGAGAAAATCCCTCAGATTTTTAAGACTTTTTACGTAAGTTTTGACTACTTTTTCTGCAAGAAAACTTCACAGCTAATGAGCACGTGTTTTTTTTTTAAAGGCCCTGATTTTCTAAGTGCTTTTTCGAATAAGCTCTGATGACATTACCTCATCTAATATCTCAGAATCATTTGGATTCATGCAATTTACATCATATAAAAAATCCATCGGCCCATTGAACTTTTCGTTATTAAAAAACTCAAAGATTCTGTGCGCATTTTCATATAAATTTAGGAAGATCAAAAACTCATTTTCGGACTTAAGTTATAAAAAACAATTCTGACGACTTATATTATCGTAATTCAAGTTTTTGTACAGAATTTTCGAATAAAAAAATTTTTATGTTGAAATGTTCAAAAATCAGTACAATCAGTACATATTTTAAAAAATCAGTACAAATCAGTACAACGTTTTTTGATCAGTACACGTGATCAAAAATCAGTACATGTACTGATCAAATCAGTACGAATGGTCAGCATATATATATGTCTATTAGCAACACAAATTAGTATTACAGCAAAATTTTCTGTTCCAAATAATCGGTTTCAAAACGCGTCATATTACCCTGCAACCAATTCTGCTTAACATTCCAGAATAAATGATTTTGGTTTAAAATTGTGCCGCAAGCTATCGTTTTTTAGAGCAAGTGTTTTTTTTTTTTGAAAAATAATTATACGAATAAAATTTTGTTGTGATTACCGTAGAATAAATTCAAGAAACAATTGAACCAGGAACTTAAATTTCGTTTGTGTGTGGTTTTGCACTAATTAATGATCTAACAAGTGATCGATCCAATCTGATCCATGTTTGCACTTGGTACCCATTTTCCGTCAACACTAGTGTAGGTTATAATATGGTCGGTTTTGACCGACTATAATTTTTTACTTGTTGTATTTATTTTTTTGTTGTTTGTCATTTGTTGGAACTCTCTCTCATTCCTGGATTTTCTTTCAATTTCAGGTTGTATTTTGTTTTTTTAACGTGTGGTTGTTTTTAATTGTTTAGTTTTGTGGTAGGAATGTTTTATGGTACTTTTTAAAATGGTACATTTTTTTAAAAAAAAAGAGACATTTTTTGGAAATTTTATCGAAAACAGTCAGGTAGCCTGTTGTGGATGTACATCGATAGATTGACTTAAAATCAAGCTAGGATCATAAATATATGGGACATTCCAGGCCAAGTCACTCACTTTTATACCCGACCCCTTTCGATTAATTTTTTGTTTGATATGTTTTAGTACGTATTAAATGCACTCAAATTTTCAGCCTTTTATACCAAGTTAGTGTTGAGTAAAAAATTTCAAAATAGCAATTTAAAAAAATGAAAAAACTGAAATTTTTAACTTATTTTGACCAGTAAAAAATATAGATATCTTAAAAAAAGTTGGACAACGTTTTGTTGGTATTTAAATGTAGTTTTCGAAAAAAATATGAAAAAATTATTCGAAATAATTATCACTTATTTTTTAACGTTTAAAAATTAAAATCGACTTTTTGAAAAAGTCCGAAACCTTTGATTTTTTTTAAAACTCTAAAAATTCTACTCTAATTTACGCAACTTTTAAACCATAACTTGAGATGTGATCACAATTCGTTCTATTTTTTTCAAATTTTGAAAATTGCACTTTTTATGACTCTGGTTTATTTTGTATGGTGCTCCAAAAAAGTTAAATTGGTAGATATTGACCAATTTTCAAAATTTGGAAAAAAAAAATAAAACGAATTGTGATCAAATTATAGCTTAAAAGTTGCATAATTTAGAGTAGAATTTTTAGACTTAAAAAAAAAATCGAAGGTTTCGGACTTTTTTAAAAAGTCGATTTTAATTTTTAAACGTTAAAAAATAAGTGTTAATTACTTCGAATAATTTTTTCATATTTTTTTTCTAAAAATACATTTAAATATCAACAAAACGTTGTCCAACTTTTTAAAGATATCTATATTTTTTACTGGTCAAAATTAATTGAAAATTTAAATTTTTTTTTTTTTTTTGAAAAATTGCCATTTTGAAAAATTGATTAGTCAATAACAACTTTGTATAGAAGTCCGAAATTTTGAGTGCAAGTTGCATTTAATACATACTAAAACATATAAAAAAAAAATTATCGAACGGGTCGGGTCTAAAAGGGAGTGATTTGGCAATACATTGGAAACTTTTTTATAGTAGATGCAATTTGTTAAAGACAAACGAGTATTATTTTCAAAAATGTTATGTAGGTAATTTATAAAGCTTTAGTTTATGCTTAATGACGTCCAGATTGAGTAAATAATAAATGTGCTACGAGGGTCGATCCGGAAAATGAAATTATTTATAGACATTTTTTAGAAAATTTTTTATATACACACAGAAAATGAATTTGCTAATTTCCAACTGAAATTTTTGGTAGTCACAACTGAATTCGCTTGATATAAATGACTTTTAATAAAAACAGCTACAAAATTCGGTTGTCACAGCCGAAGTTTGTAGCAGCAACCGATTTTTGCGTTGAAACGAGTATAATTTAAAAAAATGTTATGAAGGTAATTTATAAAGCTTTAATTTAAGCTTGATAGCATCAAGATTGAAACAATAATAAATGTGCTACGAGGGTCGAATAAAATAATACATACTAAAACATATAAAAAAAAATTTATCGAACGGGGTCGGGTCTAAAAGGGAGTGATTTGGCAATACATTGGAAACTTTTTTATAGTAGATGCAATTTGTTAAAGACAAACGAGTATTATTTTCAAAAATGTTATGTAGGTAATTTATAAAGCTTTAGTTTATGCTTAATGACGTCCAGATTGAGTAAATAATAAATGTGCTACGAGGGTCGATCCGGAAAATGAAATTATTTATAGACATTTTTTAGAAAATTTTTTATATACACACAGAAAATGAATTTGCTAATTTCACTACGTGACAGTTTTTTGACCAAATGTATCTGACACCTAAACTTTATGTACAATTGTCCACTGAATCCGAATATGAAGTCAGAATGGTCAAAAGTAGAACAGTTTTCGAGATATTTGAAAATAAGCGTTATTTGTGTTTTTAAAAAAGATGATGTCACTTAAATGCAAATATCTTCAAAACTATTCGTCGATTTATGTATTTCTTTTTTTTTAATGAAAGATAATAAAATTACTAAAATAACCATGGGTCGCTTATGAAGATTAGTAAAGAAATGACAGAGTTACAGTCGACAAAAGTTCAAACTTCATGAAAAATTTGATGATTTTTTGCAATTTTGCTCTTTTCAAGTTATTTTTTTTTAAACCAAACAATTAAAAATTGTAGTTTTTTATTACATAGGACATTATTTTATTTCAATACGAACATTTTGCGCCCAACAAGACCCAGATTGGTGCAAAAATGACAAAGCTACAGAAGATTTAGTGAATTAACCCACTTTTCATTACTAACATTTAGCTCTGTATATTTACTTGTGTTTTAAAAAAAAAAAATCGAAAAGTGGGATAATTCAATTAATCTACTGTAACTTTGTCATTTTTGCACCGATCTGGATCCTTTTGGGCACAAAATGTTCGTATTGAAATAAGCTAACATTCTAAGTGATAAAATTTAAAAAAAATTTTTTTGTTTGGTTTTAAAAAAATAAGTTGAAAAGTGCAAATAACGGTAATTTTCTCGATTTTCTCGTAAATATCTCGAAAACTGTTCTACTTTTGACCGTTCTGACTTCATATTCGGATTTAGCGTTCGGATTTACATAAAGATTAGGTGTCAGATTCATTTGGTCACGACTTTGTTGAAAATTTGTGACACAGTGTTTCCAACTGAAATTTTTGGTAGTCACAACTGAATTCGCTTGATATAAATGACTTTTAATAAAAACAGCTACAAAATTCGGTTGTCACAGCCGAAGTTTGTAGCAGCAACCGATTTTTGCGTTGAAAAGAGTATAATTTAAAAAAATGTTATGAAGGTAATTTATAAAGCTTTAATTTAAGCTTGATAGCATCCAGATTGAAACAATAATAAATGTGCTACGAGGGTCGATATTAAAAATAAAATTATTTATAGAAATTTTTCAGAAATTTTTTAAAAATATTTTTAAGTCGATTTTTTTCTAAGTTCAAATATTAAAAATTTTAAAAATGTCCCATTAATTTTTATTCAGTTATCAACTAATTTTTCCAATAACACAAACAAAAAACTATTTTTTTTTTTTTTGCTGCTTGTACTTTATAAAATTTCGCATCGACTTATGCAGCCAAAAGGAAATAACTAAAATGGGTTGAGAATTGAAGGCTGCAGAGTAATTCTGACAGAAAACGTTCAGCTCGGCCCACTGTGCAACGGTTGGGAAGTTATGAGCAAAACCGTGAACTTAATATTGCGAATTCAACTGATGAAACAGTTACTAACCACGACATTAGTACGCCACAAAAATGTCAATAAAAGTGTTTTGGCTGACAGAAATACTTTTTAAAAAGTGTTCGCGAAACACTCATTCTAAATTTTACGGTTTTACTAATAACTTCTTAATTCTTGAACTAATTGTTCGTTGTGTTAGTTATTTTGGTACCTTTTCGTGTACTTTTTACCCCTAAAAGTACTAACCTACTATAAATAATCGTCCTTGCTTTATTCTGTTGATTTTTTTAATCCCAGTTTTTTTTTCTCAAAGTTGTCATTTCTAAATCATTATTCCATTCACTCTCTATCTCTTTCTCTGTATATCTCGTCCTTGTAAGTAGTGGTTTTTAAGTAAGTGTTATGTGAGTTTATTTGAATGCAAGGATTTGTTTGTTATTGTTGTTGAGTGATATATTCACAATTCAAGAGTAAAGGAGATTTATTTCACTTATTGTTTTACACTAGTTTATAAAGGATACAATATGTTGAGTTTAGAATAAAGTTTGATATATCTGTTTATAAATTTATGTGACAATAGAGTAGTTTTAAGGATAAAACATTAAAAGGAATAAGAGTAAAGTGTTTTTCCGTTTTTTACATTTGACCGAAAGAATCCTTTTATTTTACTAAAACATTTGGAAATATAGGTTTGAAACATTTTCTTTAAACTAATTATTGTCTTGGCAATCTTAATCTTAGGGACTAAAAGTCTAAAAGAAAAAATTATCAGCCAGTCGAAAAATAAGGGTTAATGAAATCACCTTTTTCAGTTTTTTTGCAAATATTTTGTTTTAAATATCCTAAAAGTTTACTTGTTCAAGCAGAAAGTAGTTTTTCAGACTTTTTAGCATTCCCCACGTGGTAAATGTTTTTACACTCATATGTTATGTTTTTTTCCACTTGAGTAATACAACAACTGTATAATTATTTTAATAAATTCTTTATATCCATGCCCACAAAAGCACCTAAAAAGTTGTCATCATCTAATCCCATGGGTCCAAGCGCAGTACTTTAAACTTCTGATATAAAAATGTTTTATTTGTTCAACAAAAGTATAAAAACCAAGCGGAACTTTTTTCCCCCTGCCCATTTACGAACTTAACCTGCTGACGATCATACACTCAAAATAATAACTCTGAAAAATATTCTGTTAAATGACTGTATTCAACAGAAATTTGACAGAGGTTTCTGTCAAAATACAGATTTCAAGAAAATACTTTGTATTTTGTTGTGACAAAAAAACGAAGTTTTGTCTGTTATATTACTTTTAACTTTGTAATTTTTATTTTACAGATAATTAACAGAGTTTTCTGCAAAATAACATGCATTTAACTCAACTCTGTAAAATTTTGGTTGCATCAAATGGATTTTAAATAAATGTAAATTTACAGAGTTTTCTTTGATAAATAGTGCTTTATTTAACCAATATTTTACTAGACACTCTGTATATTAACGGTTTTTTTTTTGTTAAAATCATTTTACAGAGTTTTTAAGTAAAATTACCAAGAAATGTTGCTAGCTGGAAAAGTATGGTGTACTCTGTTAAATTAGCAGAGTTTGTCTGTAATTTAACAGAGTTATTATTGTGAGTGAAAGAAATATTCATTTCTGGAGTTTAGTTTTTTATATTAGACTGCATCGTGTTATATATAGACCGACGGATTCTCTGAATTTGTTCAACGGTGCACATAGGGCAGCTATATGGGGCTTCTAACTTTTTACTTTTAACGTTGTAATCTTTTTTTTTTGCAGATAATTAACAGGCCAATCCAATGCCGTATCGTTCGTGTCCAAATTCGGCTTCCTTAAGTTTATTATTGTCAAAGATGTACACTCAAAAAAATAACTAAGGCAAAATATTAGTAAAAGGTTTTGTAATTTACTTCAACCAAACTTTAGCAAAAAAATAGTAAAAATTTAATTTTTACAGATTTTTTTTGGCAATTTACTATTGGTAAAATACAAAAAAATTTTTGGTATTTTTACTATGTTTTGATGCTAGTTTTTTTATTTTACTATAATTTTAGCAAAAATATTAGTATTTTCCTTAAAGAAATGGTATTAATTTTTATTTTTTTTTTCTTAGTTTTAAGAAAAAAAAATTTGTTTAAAGGGTTCTAGTGTGAAAAAATTATTGCATAAGGTGGCAAGCCATTTTTAAATTTAAGATTGGGCAGCTAAAAAAAACAGATGACTCTTATTTTTCTTCCCTCATTTCAATATTCAAGTTTCAGGATATTCGGTGGGTGCCCTGTGAAAAACCTTCATTGTTAGCCAATTTTGTCAATTTTTTTTAGGATTTCTCATTATGAGAGTTCATAGTTTTTTTTTTTTAAATAGATATCTTTATTATAAATGAAAAAAATCTTACTGTCAAAGAAATTTTCCCAAAGTTAAGTAACCTGTCTTTATTTTAACACGAGCCATTGAATCGAAAAATACTAATAAAAAACCCGAAAGCCTTCCGCGTAATAATTTTTATGTCATCTAGTTTTTAAAATTCTCAGGACCCTATCAGGCCCGTATCTCAAATATTAAGTAAGGTGAACGAAACTGACCAAAGTTTTGGGTCAAAATCTATGGCGACCCTTGAAGGAAACAACGGGGTCTCGAGCCAACAGGGTCTGGGGTCCGAATGGTGTTGGGACCCAATTTAGTCTGCAAATGGGCTAATTCTTATTGCTAGGGAAGAGATTTTTATGCACAAAAAATCTAAAATATGCACTAAAAAATTAAAAATATGCACTAAAAACCTTAAAATATGCACTAAAAAAATAAAATGTGCACAATAAAAATCTTGTTTTCATAGGAAAACTTCTTAAAAAGCAAAAAATAACGCCAGATTTAAATACCCAGCAAAAACATGGTAATGAGTTGTGAAAAGTAATCATTACCAAGTACATTATTTATAATGAGTACCCATTATCATTAACATTATTTTAAGCCCAAAAGTAACTACTTCTCAGTAATATGTTATAAAAGCACCTCTAAGTAATATCTACTTGCACTTTTTGCAGTTTTTAACCTTTACAATTCAATTAACTTAAAAAGTACTTAAAAACTTAATAAAAATTATGCAATTTTTAAGTTTTAGTAAAAACAAGTTAAATTTTAAAAGTTTTAATTAACTAATTATTTTACTTCTTATTGGTAATGGGGTTTTACTCCTTATTTGTAATCCGAGGCAGTAACTACTTATTTATCTCCATACTCTTCACTAGTTATTTGAAAATCTTAAAAAAAAAATAAAAAAAAAAAAATATCATACTTTCAAAATAAATTTTTAAAATTTTTAAATAGTTTGTGCAAAAAATAAATTTCAATTTGTGTTTTTGCTAATTTATGCCAAAATAAGCAAAAATATGCACTTAAAAGTTTGAAATATGCACAAAATCTGCAATTAAAATCAAAATATGTAAAAATATGCATTTTCACCAAAATATGCAAAGATATGCAAAAACAAATCGATGCCATTTTATCGCAAATTTCTTGATTCGGAAAGATAATTGGTCGATATCATTTTAAGACTATCGACAAAAAACATGCATTTGCATGGAAATCTCGTCCCTACTAATTAACATTACAATGGCAAATATTAAATTAACAAACACTAAAATTGGGAGGTAACCACTTGCTCATATTTTTGGGTTTTTCTGGGTTAGTTACACTGTAAGTAGGTGAAAATGACACACCGAGACAGGTCACACAGTGGGGGCGAGAAGAAAATTTTGAAGAATTACTCTACAGCACTCAATTCTTAATCGATTTTAATGTTGTTTTTTGCTGCTTGTAGCTTATTAAATTTCGCATCGACTTATGCAGCCCAATTTTAAAGCTTATTATTTTTATTCACTTAATTGTTATTGCGAAAGTCAAAAAATTGGATTTTTTTAGTTTTTTGGTTGTAAAACATTTAAAAGTAAACGGATTCAAGTGACATTTTTAAAAAATGCAGTTTAAAAGTGCATTTAAAATGCACATTTCTATCACAAATTTTTCACCTTTTTTATTAAATACACAAATTGACTTATTTTGCATTATTTTGCGATTAGTATCATTACCATTCGATAATTACCAGAGATTTGAAGGATTTCATCCCTTAATTCGGTTTGCCATTCTGAATGAAAATTTAGTGATTGCATTCCCCAATCACATTTTAGCGAATTGAATGAATTCACTTTAGACTCATTCGATTTATAAATATCGAATGCATTCGATTTATTTTTCATTCGACTTTCAAAAATCGAATGCATTCGATTTTTTTTTTCATTCGACTTTTAAAAATCGATTGTATTTACTTGCGAATGCAATCGATTTTCTTTTCATTCAATTTGAAAAATCGAATGGGTTATTCATTCATTGCATAAAAAACTTAAAAAAACTAACCAAGATAGAGCAAAACGGAGCCAATTTTTTTGTCCATAGTATCGACAACACTCTTCACACTTTTTGTCGTGTAGGCAGTTAATAATTGTGCATTTTTTAAATTTTCGGGAACACCAATATTTTTGGATTCAAAATAAGAGCCCATTAGGGTCATCGTATGTAAAGAATCGGCGATACTACGGACCAAAATTTGGATCCGTTTTGGTCTATCTATTTAAAAAATTGATTGCATTCGCAGTGGAATTATAAAAAATTGAATGCATTCGATTTTTCTAAATCGATTGAACAAGAAATCGAATGCATTCTTTTTTTTCCATTCAATCGAATGAATTCCAAGGACTGCATTCAATGCTGATTTATAAAATCGAATGCATTCACTGACTATGAAAATTGAATGGATTTTTTTGAGAATTCGTTCGAAAAGGATTTCATTCTTCGAAGCTCTGATAATTACTAACAAGGGAAGTATCTCAACACTTATGAACCGATTTGCCTGAAACTTAAAATATATGTAAAAGAGACAATTCTAAGGTTGGGGTGTCTCGTTTTATCGGCCATATCGAAGATTAAGTGGTTCAAAAAATGGGTCAAAAAATGGCAAAAAAAAATTGTTTTTTTTTTTATTTTCAGCCATTTCTTTTTAAGAAACTATATGATGTTTGCACAGGAGAAGAAAGGTTTTTTTATGCCTATCTAACGGTGGCAAAAACTTGTAAAAATTCGGCTTTGTTAAATATTTTTTTCGTGAAAATGTGTTAACTTTGGGGAATATTTATATAAAGACATATCACAAAATCTTTTTTAAATTTCAACTCAGTGAAACTGAAATAAATGTTTAAAAAAAACCGTCAGTTTTTGGAATTTAGAAAAACTGTAAATGCAGTTGTGTAAACAAGACCTTGAACCATCACTGAGCAATGTTTAAGGATTACCCCACTTTATCCGTAAAAGTTACAGAGGGTTAAAGTTGAAAAATCGCTAAAAATGGCTTGAAATAATCCATAGTTTTTACCTTTTTTCGCTTTTTTTTTAAGTTCTCCTTATATTTCAATCTTTTCCGGCATAACAAAAAGTCAGTACATATAAGAGATTATTTTAATGTTGGTTTGATAAATGCTTCATCGTTTGGTAAGAAGTTATGAGACGGTTAAGTTTTGAAACCAAAAATTAAGAGTTTTTAAATTTTCGACGTTTTTTGATCAGGGATTTCGGTCCCCTCTATAGAATGAAAAAAGTTGAACTAGAGTTGGTAGCTGTTGTAATTCTTAACATTTTGGAATTAATCCCGTTAATGAGCCACGAATAGTTAAGGAGTTTCAGCAGATCAAAGTTCGAAAGAAAAAACGTAATTTTTTTAAAATACCAGTTTTTCGCGACGCACATTCGCGGTTTCATTCGAAATCTGGTGGACTCTTGCGTAAACCGACTTTTTGTGAGTTTACATAAAAAAATTACTGACGGGTTTATAAAAAATAAATTTCCATATTTTAATGGCATTTTTGAAAATTGTGCGAAATTTGCAAATCTGTTTCCTATTATTTTTAGCAGCAATTAATGCATCATGTTCATTTTAATACATCAAAAGACGTGCCTTAACGAGTAGCACTGATTTGCTTTTTGACTTTTTACTTTAAGCCATTCTGAGCGGAAAGCGCGATGATTTTATCTAAACCTGTTTTGATCTGGCACATCCAAGGCTTTACACGAAATCGGATGAAATTTTTTTTAAATGTAAGCCCACTTGATGTGTCATCATAAAATCAGAGGCGGGTTAAAAAATTTTGATGATTATAGATTTTTTGGACCATATTATAATTTTTTTTAAATGTAAGCCCACTTGATGTGGGCTTACATTCATAAAATCAGAGGCGGGTTAAAAAATTTTGATGATTATAGATTTTTTGGACCATATTTTCTTGTTATAAAAAATCATCATCGATCTTTTGGTCATTAAAGGGTTCAATTTATATCATATATTTTAGAAGAAATGATATATCCTGGCATGTTTTAATAACG
Organism: Pegoplata infirma; assembly: GCA_963921195.1. Taxonomy (NCBI): domain Eukaryota; kingdom Metazoa; phylum Arthropoda; class Insecta; order Diptera; family Anthomyiidae; genus Pegoplata; species Pegoplata infirma. Next base: position 76,772,284 of record OY992538.1, on the reverse strand, counting down.
CATGCAACAAATGTGTAGAAAAAAAATCTTTAAATTATTTTTAAGATTTTTAAAACCGCTAAATATTAAAACCGCCATAACTTTTGACCCCCTTGCGCGATTTAATTGGCGCGAACGAATTTCTTATTCTTAAATAGCTTCTAATATTTCTGCCAACTTTCATCGATGTGCCATCAAAACAAAAATCACATCTTTTTTACCTCAAAATTTAAGTCTTAGACGGAACTCCTCATATACCTATGATATACATATGAATACAAAATAATCTTTATTAAATTTAATTCGACACGTGTTTTTGCTCTAGCCAATATTCCTGTTAGTTCGGGAGTTATCGAAATTTTCCCGAAAGTCCACATTGTTTCATAAGGGGACAACGAAATTTTTAAACACCGATATGGCCGAGTCATCCAACCTTAAAATCGTCCCTTTTGTATATATTTTAAGTTTCAGGCAAATCGGTTCATAAGGGTTGAAATACTTCCCTTGTAAGGAAAATTTATACAGCTATAGCTATTAAAAAAATTAATACTGCCATAAATTTACTCAATTTTTGCAACAAAAGAAGTATGTTATTGCAAATACGACTCGTAAAGTTATGAAAGCCATTATAAATACCTTTAAGTACAGCCAATAATCATTTTGATCCCTAAAGTTTTCAGCGTTTTACAACCAAAATACGAAAAAAAACACATTTTTTTGACATTCGCAATCAAATTTAAACAGATTTAAAAATTAAATTAAACAAGTAGAAAAGTTAAATTCGACTTTGCCGAATCTATGAATACCCTCCACAATGCATTTTTTAAAGCGTAGTACATTTTTTAACGTGAAAAAATTAACAATTTTGATTAGAAATATTTTATTTAGAGTAAAAAACTCTTTTTCTGTAATTTTTTTTTTAAAAAAGAAAAATTACTAATTTTTTTTTTGAGTGTAAAATTTTTTTCGAGTGTAATTTTTTTTTACTGTAAAAATATTTCTTAGTGAATGCACGTACGTATGTACACAAAATATTGTCATTTTTGTAAAAAAAACAACTAAATTTTTTTTTGTGTAAATTTTTTTTGAGTGTAAAATTTTTTTTGAGTGTAAAATTTTTTTCGAGTGTAATTTTTAAGTTACCAATGCTTTTAAAACTAAACCAGTTTAAAAAGCATTGCTTTAAAATTAAACAAGTTTGAAAAGCATTGTTTAGTTACCACCAATGCTTTTAAAACTTGTTAAAACACGTGGCATTTTAGATGAAACTAATCTGAAATTTAGGGTTTTGCTTATAACTTTTGAACCACTGGACCGATTGAGCTGAAATTTAATACCAAACAGATCCGTGGAACGGCAAAGATACTTGCCAAGCTTCAGTAGTCTCATTATTGTCTTTCGAAAGTAATCGTGTTTTTTATCTCGTAAATTCGCGAAACACCCTTGCCGAAATTTACTCTTTTGCTCATAACTTTTGAACCACTGGACCGATTTGGCTAGATTGCAATACCAACCTGACCAGGTAAATGACAAACATATATGCCAAACTTGAGTAGCCTCTGTAAAGTCTTTCAAAAGTTAGCGTGTTTTCTACGGACAGACAGACAGACGGACGGACGGACGGACATCGCTAGATCGACTTAAAATCGATCGAGGATCATAAATATATATACTTTATGGGGTCCTAGACCAATATTTCGAGGTGTTACAAACGGAATGACAAACTTATATATACCCTCTATCACTAGAGTGGAGGGTATAAAAATCGGGCTGCATAAGTCGATGCGAAATTTCTTACTTAAGCTACAAGCAGCAAAAAAAAAATAAAATCGGTTATGAAATGAAGGCTGCAGAGTTATTCTATAAAAGGTGCATCTCGCCTCACTGTGCGTCAACCTAATTTTGGGTCGTAGAATCCAGTGGTGTACCCAGTTTTGAAAAGTTAGCTCAAAATAACGAGATATTTCAATTTTAAATTTGTAGTAAATTAAAGGCGATTTTTGATTTTATTTAATGAAAAAAATTTAAAAACTTGTTTAAAATCAATTTGATTATTATTTTTTTGTCAAAATTTATATCTAAAAATAATTGTCGTCCATTTTTTAGCTGAAATTAAACTGTATAGTTGCTCTTATTTTGATGAATTTTATATACGGTGGCTTGCAGCTTATTTCGTGTGAAAGATATTAGTTAGCAATCGATTCAAGACAAAGTTAACCAAAATAGACCTAATTATTATCAAATAAGTATTTTTGTAAAAAGTCCTGTGTATGTAATTACCCAAGCTTTAATTAAAGCTTAATCACGTTCAGATTGTCTAAATATTAAATGTGCTACGAGGGTCGAAATGTAAATTGAAATTATTGAAAGACCTTTTTTAGAAAATTTCTTAAAAATATTTCTAGGTCGATTTAATCCAAGCTCAAACATAAAAAATTTAAAAAATGGTCCAATAGTTAATATTCATTTATTAGGTAATTTTTCCAAAGACCCAAACAAAAACCCAAATTTTTAAAACACAGTAGAAGAAATCCGAATTTTTTGACCTCCAATTCTTTTGACCACCAATTTTTGGTAAACAAAGGAACTATTTAATTGTTTAATAATTTTAGTACATCTAAGTGTACACTCAAAAAAAAAAACTGTAATGTTAGCAAAAAAAGCTTGTAAACCTACAAGAAAATTTGCTGATTTTGAACCCACAATTTTTTTGGTAAAGTTAGCAAAACTGTTTTGCCAAAAATTAGTAAACTGAAATTTTTTTTATTTCGACTTAGTTCATACACATTTGAGGACCCCATTGGGTTCGGACCCGATAGGTCCAGACCCCGATGGGCCTAGACCTAGTTGGGTTCCTTAAAAATCGTCATTGTTTTTGATCCAAAATTTTTGTCCGTTTCGCTCTATCTTGCTTAGTTTTTGAGATATGTGATTTTAGGGGACCACTGGGGTTTTGAGAATTAAAAAACTCGATAACTTCAAAAGTATTACTCGGAGAGCTTTTGGTTATTTTGTGGTCTTGTTCTACGTGTTGAGGGCTACAAAAATGCTTTTGAACTTTTTATCGTGTCGGCAATATTTACCGATATATGAGCATTTTAAAATTTTCGGGAATGCTAACTTTTTTGTATCCAAAGTTAGGACCCATTAGGGTCCACACATGTGAAGAGGACCGGCGATACTATGGAGAGCCTGAGAACCAAAAATGGCCTCCATTTTGCTCTATCTGGCTTAGTTTCCGAGATAGCGCTATTTTAAGTTTTCTGAAAATAAAAAAAAAATTACCATTTATTTTGCTAATATTAGCAAAAAAGCTTGTAAAAATTTGGTCAACTCAATTTTAAATCTAGCAAAAAAAATTAGTTCAAATTTTGTTTAAAATTGCTAATGCGCTAAATGAAGTTTACAAGATATTTTTGCTAACATGCTAATCACAACTAAAAGTTTGCCAAAAGTTAGCTAACCAGCATTAGCAAAAAAAAATTAGTAAATCTACTAATGTATTATTTTGAGTGTATAGTAATGAGATTTAAAAATAATTGAACATTTCCTTTGTTTACAAAAAATTGGTGGCCAAAAGAATTGGAGGTCAAAAAATTCGGATTTCTTCGACTGCATTTTAAAAATTTTGATTTTTGTTTTGGTCATTGGAAAAAATATTTGATAAATTACTATATACTCTTGGACTATTTTTTAAATTTTAAATGTTGGAGCTTGGGAAAAATTGACCTAAAAGTATTTTTAAGAAATTTTCTAAAAAATGTCTTTCAATAATTTCAATTTCCATTTCGACCCTCGTAGCACGTTTAATATTTACTCAATCTGGACGCCATTAAACTTAAATTAAAGCTCGATAAATTACCTACACAGCACTTTTTTCAAATACTCGTTTGATAATAATTAGATGTATTATTGGCAACTTTGTCTTAAATGGATTGCTAACTGATATCTAAAACACGAAATAAGCTGGGAGTCACTGTATATATCTTTTGGATTTATTCAATTTTTACTCTTTGTTTGCAACCAACAAGCAGAAATCAGCAAGCATTGAGTCTATTCTTTTTGCAGCGAAATGGTCTTCGAATGCCATAATAATTTGATGAAATCTTTCGCAAGTTTCGTCTGTTTTTGTGGTTTTGCAGTTTTTTGCTTCAAATCAAAAATCGCCTTAATTCCAAGACAAATTTAAAATCAAAATATCGCTAACTTTTTAAAACGGAGTATACTACTGGATTCTATGATCCAAAAATAAGTTGGTGTGTCTTGACGTTCTTGTGTGTCATTTAAAAAGTTAAAATTTTACTTACAGTGTTATTTTTGCTGACAACTCTCAGAAGAAACTATCAGATCAAAACTGAAATGTAAATTTTTCACGGAAAATTGAATTGTCTTCTACCTATAATAAATATGAGTGCAAACTTTTTTAAAATTTCCATATAATTCCTCGCGTTGCCAACTATTTTTAATATACAGTTAAACATATTTTTTTTTTTCGTAAAAAGGACCAAAGCACTATTCTTAAGCTTTAAAATTAACTCATCGTTTTTGGTTTTAACCTTTAATTGGTTAGCTTTAGTCACTATGCACCCAGATTTAGAAAAAATTCTTAATAATTTTAAAATAAAAAAATTAATGGACTTAAAGAGATTTTAAACCGCAACACAATTAATTTATTTTTATTACTTTTATCCATATTTATGAATTGGGAACAATAAAATTGCGTCATAGAAATTTTCACAGAACACATTTTTAAATAAAGTAAATTTAAAAAGATTATTAATAATGTTAAACATTTTTTTTCTCTTTAAGTCTTATGCACATATATTTTTTTATCCAGTTTTAAATAACTTTTCCAGTTTAACTTTGTTCCAATTATTTTATTTTTATTTTTTAGATTTTTTTTTTTTTTTAATTCATTAAAAATTTTGTTTTTTTAAATCTTTTAATCCTATAATCCATCATTCCGTCACACATTTAGACTTAAATAACACACACGCACATCATATCACATACACTCTTACATGCACAAGCAACAACAACAAAATTTTTAATCACATTATAATTTTTTTTCTTTTTTATAATCCCGCCTAAAACAGAATTTACGCAATTGTAACACAACAATAAATAAACAGCAAGAATGAAAAATAAAATATTTTTTTTTTGTAGGTTTTAAAAGAGCTCACCAACCTTCTTCTATCATGATTCACGCACTACTAAAGAAATAATTTACAAAAGACTACCAAACAAACCATCATCATCACAATAATCGTCATCTACTCTTAAAACACGTATACGTACACGTATACGCACATGTACTCACACATATAGTCTCACACACACACACACACCATTAAACATTTACAAAAATGCAAGCAACATGTGGTAGCCAAAATATGATAAACGATAAAAAAGGGGAGCTGTAATAACAAAAAAAAAACACCACCTTCTTAATACTTAAAATCACACTCTCTTCTCTTCAAAAATTCTCTTTTTATCACACATATACTATACATGTTATCACAGTTTTCTATAATTTACTCTTATATTACTTTAAAAAATGCTCTTTATTTTCTGAACATTTTTAAACTTCTCTTTTAATTTTAGTAAAATTTGTTAAAAACTCTCTCTCTTTAATACATCTACAATTTTTGTTTCCTCACACATATACTCTTTAACACACACACACACATTAACTCTATAACATAAATATTAAGTCTTATTGGGCTCATATCTCAGGGATTATGCAAAATGTATAAATGAATGAATACAGGGAATTAAGGATTAATTTCGAAGGGATGTCATTTATACTGAGATAATACTATTTTGTATTTTATACACGAATAAATTTATTTCCTTTATACAGACTGTATGTCTGTACGACTGTATGTCCGTCTTTCCGTCGGTCTGGCTGACTGGCTGTTTGTCTGTCTGTCTCTTGTGTATGCACGTAATTACATTGAGTGTGTCTGTCTGTACGTTGCTGTAGTTTGTTACACTGGCTCTGTTTCTCTATTCGGGGAGTTTATTTCAGTAGTATTAACGTAAAGTACTATGTTTGGTTGTCTGTATATCTGTTTATATACTGCATGGGATATAATGCCATTATAATACTGCGGCTTTTTGTTTATAACAGTAATGGTATAATGTAAAGGGATAGATTAATAATAAAATTATATTACATGAGTCATATTAATTAGAAATTTTCTTATATCGATAGCAGGAAATAGATTTAGAAATCGTATCAAGCATTTAATGAGTTTTAAAATTTTTAAGATGCCACATGATTTAATTTGTACTTATGCCGACGGCTATTTCGAGAGTAGTGTCTCAGAAGGTCTCCGGGTTGCCCCGGTTTCCATTTATGTTTCTAGTGTCAATGATACTCAAAATGACATGGCGAGGGATTGTCACCTGAAAACTACCTATGGCCTTTGCGTTTTTTTTTTTTTTTTTTAACATAAATGTGATCAACTTCCGCCTGTCTGAAACACTTAGCTGGGAACTTTAGTACCGGTCTCGGATGCTTTAGCAGAAAAAACTTTTCATCCTAAACAAACAATTATCAATGAAGCCGAAACAAGAATGCGGTCACAAGTTTCTCACAGGAAAAACCGGAACAAATAATAATATACCGACGGCATATTGAATTGATGGCATTACTCTTCCGACGGGTATTTGACAAAGATTGTAGGAGAAAATATATGACAATTTAAAAGGTAAGCATACCATGCTGTTTTAATAAAAACTGTTAAAACTTAAAATCAGAAGATCTGGCAGTATGATCTTCCGACTTTAGGGGTTTCGTAAAATTTTTGTTGAAAAATTACACAAGTGCAGATTTTTCTACTGGAGCCAATACTAAGGGAATTCTGGTATTAGGAAAATAGGTTATAAGGAGGAGAAAAGAGGGAGTGGTGTGCATGAACATTTATTTTAAACTTTTCCAGATGATACCATCTAGGGAGTCTGGGATGAGGGACATTACGGGTAGTGGAACCTCCATAAATTTTAACACAGATGGATTGAAGCTTAACGAACAAGTGGGCTTTGGAATCTACTCGGAAGTGCTTGCGTTGAGCCTGGCTCGAAGGTTTCCGGAACATTGCAGTGTTTATCAGGTAGAGATACTGGCAATAAAGGAGGTGGCTGACTGATTGAGTTGAAATTTCTTGTATACAACCGCAGTCAACGTCTATGCTGACAGTCAAGCCGAGGTTAAGTCCCTGGAGTCAAAGTTTCTGAAAACAACATCTGCCCTTAACTGCAGTACGTCTTTTAATGAGATGACCAAGAAGTTTGACATACGACTCATATGGTTCCCAGGGCACATATATATTCCAGGAAATTGCAAAGCCGATGAGCTTGCAAGACTGGGAACTACCTTACAAGTTACAACAGAATTTGAATGTGTTGGTATGTCTCTAGAAACTTGCAAGCAAAACCTACGGCTTTGTTCCGCGGCGGAGACCAATCAAAGATGGGCACATTGATGGACGTAGAAGGCTACTCGATTGATTGGGCCTTCTCTTAATCAAAATCCTACAAATTAGCTTATATCGCTACCATGAGGAGAGATTTCGACTGTGGTTGCTGTAATTACTGGACACTGTCTTATAGGAAAGCACACAGAGTGGTTAAATGTGCCGTCAAATGACTTTTGCCGGATTTACATGGATGAGAAGGAGTTGAAAACTACTGGGATCTAGGAAGCTGCACGATCTTTCAGATTTGTCGGATGTCAAAATTCAATATCTTAGGAGTTTCGTAAGGAGATCAGTGTCGAAGTGTTCTTACAACCTAACCTATCCTGATCGTAGATGACTGGGAAGACTTCTGCGGGGAGTGAACTTCACATATGTACGACTAGTTCGGCTGGAAAATGAATTTTCTGTGTAATGCCTTGTGTGATTTATTGGACTATCGAAAACAAAAGGATATGATCAACTGGATATATACGAGTCTTTTCTCAGCAGAGCACTCACCACTGTAATATCGGTAAAACAGTGATGCACAACCCACGTTCCGACGAAGCTCTAATGAATCAATAGATTTGGATACCCTATTGTCATTTGGTAATCTTCAATACACACATTCAAGATAAACTTTGAAGCATTATTGGTCGATATAGGCGGTAGCGAAGTAGATTTTGCACAGCTTTAAGAAACCAAGACCTTAAATGCTTCTTTCGACACCTAAAAAACATGTTGGTTCCAACGAACATCACATTGGATTTTTATGCCTAAAACATGAAGAATGTTCGATTTCTCTGATGACACTGACGTCATAATCAGACACTGGGTCAACATTGGGTCGTACGACCATTAAAATCGAACCTTTTCGCAATACCCCACTCAAATATAATTGAGTGTGTGTCATTCATGTTCAGGATCATAGCTTCAACCTCTTTAATAGTGCTTTTACTTTGGTCCTCTGATCTAGTTTAAAGTAGATTGTAGGTCGAATATAGTTTCAATCTATAAGATTTTTTTCAAACTTGCAGTTTAGACCTGAATCGGAAAACGCATCTTTGAAAGTGCGGTACAACTTTGTATTTCTATTATTTTTATTTTTCAACACTGAAACACAAAGCCTGCCGTTTCGTTATGTAAAAAATGCCAACGTACTCGTAAAGGGTTCAGATTACAAAGTAGATTACAATCGCAACTTAATAGAATTCCAATGTAAACGCACTATAAGCCTTCGTGATTATGGTGGTTATGATTAAAGGTAAATTATTGACAGATGTTGCTATCATCTGCGAGAGAATAGATAAGATAAAGATAGATTGAGTATAGACCCAAAAGGTCGTTAAGAAAAATAAGAAAAAGTGTAGTAGAAAGAACAGACCTTTGCGGTACCTCCTAACTCAACTTAAACTCATCCGATAAAAACCCATCTATAACAATACGTATAGAGCGGTCTCTGAGAAAGCTCGATATATATCGAGAGACTCCAAACGCAATAAGATTCGAAACGAGTGCATCGTGCCACTCACGATCAAACGCATTGGAAATATCTATAGCAACCACTTTACTTTCACCAAATTGGTAAAAGAACGACTCCAAAGTTCCGAAAGAAAAGCTAACAGGTCTCCCGTAGAACGACTTCTATTGTAGATGATAACGCATCCCCATAAAACAAAATTTTCTGACCCAGAAACCTGACCTTAGGTTAGGTTAGGTTGTAAGTGGCTGCTGACGTTTTACGTCAACACACGTAGACTCTGAAGTCCATTGTGATACCACGGGACCGTAATAGGTTTCCCTACTAGTCCCTGTCGTTAAACCAGTTTGAACTTCTTATGAAACTCCTTAGATGTTGAATTTTGACATCCGACAAATCAGAAAGATCGTACAGCTCCCTAGATCACAGTGAAGCAAGTCTCTGACCAGAATGTGCCGGGCAATGGCAAATAAAGTGTTCGATAGTTTCCAACTCCTCTTCATTCATGCAACTTTGGCAAAAGTCATTCGACGGCACGTTTAACCGCTCTGCGTTAGCGCGTCCCGAATTCGGCTTTTTTTCGAATTTGAAAATGCTTGCCCCCTCAAAAGATGGGGTTTTAGGACCCTTTTACGGGAAAAATAACAAAAAAAGTTTTGGACAAAAAACCAGTTGGCTACCAGCGGATAAAGATTGCAGTCATAGTGCATTTTGAAAAAAATTTTTTTTTTTTGTTTTTTAAAAAATGTATGCCAAAAGTTGCGCAATATAGAGTACATTCCTGGAAAAATATTAATAAAATTTCCATGGAGTAATTTTGGTGCATCGTTGCATCTTAAATATGAAAAGTGTGACTTAATTTTTTTTTATTTTTTCTTTTAAGCTAAATTGGTCTCAAAACCTGCGCAAAAGAGCTCACATTCGTTAAAACTGTGTCAAAGCAGATTTTGAGACTAATTTAGCATAAAAGAAAGAAAAAGTAAAAATTAAGTACACCTTTTGATCTTTGAGATGCAACGCTGCACCAAAATTACTCCATGGAAATTTTACTAATATTTTTCCTCAAATGTACTCTATATTGCGCAACTTTTGGCGTCAAATTTTTGGACAACAAAAAAAAAAAGTTTTTTCAAAATGCACTAAGATTGCAATCTTTAGTTGCTGGTAGCCAACTGGTTTTTTGTCCAAAAATTTTTTTGTTATTTTTCCCGTAAAAGGGTCCTAAATCCCCATCGTTTGAGGGGGCAAGCTAAAAATATTTGAATTCGGGACGCGCTACTCTGCGTGCTTCCCTATAAGACAGTGTCCGGTAATTATAGAAACCACCGTCGAAATCTCTCCTTTTGGAAGCGATATCAGCTCACTTGCGCGCCCCTGATTAAGAGAAGGCCAAATCAGTCGTGTTGTCTCACACGTCCATCCATTTGCCCATCTTTGATTAGTCTCCGTCGCAGAACAAAGCCGTAGGTTTTGCTTGCAAGTTTCTAGAGGCATACCAACACATTCCAATTCTGTTGGAACCTGTAAGATAGTTCCTAGTCTTGCAAGCTCATCGGCTTTGCACTTCCCTGGAATATCTCTGTGCCCTGGGACCCATATGAGTCGTATGTTAAACTGCTTGGCCATCTCATTTAAAGACGTGCGGCAGTTAAGGGCAGATCTTGTTTTCAGAAACATTGAATCCAGGGACTTGACCGCGGCTTGATTGTCAGTATAGATGTTGACTGCGGTTGTAGACAAGACATTGCAGCTCAACCAGTCAGCCACTTCCTTTATTGCCAGCATCTCTGCCTGGTAAACACTGCAATGATCTGGCAATCTACGAGCCAGGCTCAACCCAAGCTCTTCAGAATAGACTCCAAAGCCCACTTGTTCGTGCAGCCTCGATCCATCTGTGTAAAAATTTATGTTAGCTCCACTACCCGGAGTATCCCCCATCCAAGACTCTCTAGATGGTATCATAGTGGTAAAGTGGCGCTCAAAGAGGCTCAAAGAGGGAGCACAGTCCACATTTTGTGGTATTGTTATCTTCTTCAAGATCGCGCTATGGCCACAATCGCTGCTCCTCCATTGCAGCGTGCTATTAAGTCGAATTGACGACGCAGCCGCATACTGCCTACCCAATATGTCCAATGGTATCAGGTGAAGGAGGATTTCTAATGCTGCCGTAGGTGTAGTACGAAGAGCACCAGTGATGCACATCGACGCCATTCTCTGTACCTTCGTGATAAAGACACAGTTCGCTTTTGTTTCTAAAGCAGGCCACGAGACAATGATTCCATACAGCAAAATTGGACGCACCACTGCTGTATAGATCCAATGAACGACTTGAGGGCTAAAACCCCATCGTTTTCCAATGGCCCTTTTATAGGAATATAAAGCAATCGTTGCTTTTCTCACCCGTTCCTCAATGTTACGCCTGAAATTCAACTTCCTATCTAGAAATACTCCAAGATACTTGGCTCCATCTGAGAAGGTGATTTCAGTGCCGTCCAGAGAAATAGGATCAAAAGCAGGAATCTTATTTATCCTTGTAAACAAAACAAGCTCTGTTTTACTTGGATTAACTCCTAGACCACAGTCTCTTTCCCATTTAGACAGATCTTTCAGAGAACCCTGAAGATTGTCCCTCAATGTTGGCAGATGCTTCCCCTTTACCGCTATCGCGACATCGTCAGCATATGCGACAACATGACAACCACGTGCTTCCTGAGATAGCAGCATTGAATTCAGTGCCAGGTTCCAAAGAAGCGGCGAAAAAACACCTCCTTGTGGTGTGTCCCTATTAACAAATCGAGATATGACGGACGCTCCCAATTCAGACGTTATACGTCTATTGGCAAGTAGGTTTTCCACCATTAAAACGATCCCACACTTTACTCCTAGACCAGATATTATACCCTCCATTACTTTCCAGAGTGGCGAGAAAATTGCTATTGGGCTGTAGTTTTTGGGGCCTCTTTTGGGATTTGCTGGACGTTGGCTCCCTTCCTCAAGAGAGAAAACCTCCTACCTGGTACGAGTAGCTAAATAATGTTTGCGAAAGACAACGACGAAGCACACTGTTTCAGGACTATAGCCGCAACACAATCCGGCCTTGGGGGCATATGCTAAGTTCCCCAAGGACCCTTTTAACTGCACGTGCTCCAAAAAATTGTTTAAGGCATATTAACGGAAACCCTTACGAGTTCGGGAGGTTTAATTGCTTTCTAGCAAGTATATATTCCTTGAACACGTTGGCTTTTTCAACCGGGTCTGTGAATATTCGGTCATTCATTGTAAGGGTAGGAATGGATTAAATAGTATAATTTTTTACAAATAGACAAAAGGTCTTTGTAATCCGCGGAACAGCAAGAACCTTAGCACGCAGACGCTGTTTATAAAGCTGCTTTTTACGTCTAACTGACGTAACGCATCTGTAACGGTTTTTTTTTCATTGCGCCAATTACAAAACGTACCCTCTCCGGGAAGTAGAGCGCCCATAGACTTTTTAACAGACGGATCGAAGCTGCATGAACAAGTGGGAGTGGGAGAGCTTGGGTTTCAGCCTGGCTCGAAGATTTGCAGGTCGTTGCACTGTTTATCAGGAACAGATGCTTGCAATTAAGGAAGTGGCTGACTGGTTCAGATGCAATGTCTGGTCTTCAAAAGCAGTCAACATTTATTCTGACAGTCAAGCCACGGTCAAGTTTCAGAAGTCAATGTTCCTAAAAACAAGATCTGACATTAACTGCCGCACGTCCTTAAATGAGATGGCCACGCAGTTTGAAAAACGACAAACGACTCATATTGAACCCAGGGCACACAGTCATTCCAGAGAGTTGCAAGGTCGATGAGCCTGCACGGCTGGAAACCACCCTACAGGTTCCAACGGAATTGGAATGTGTTGGTATACCTCTAGAAACTTGCAAGCGAAATCTCAGGATTTGTTTCTTGACGGGGACTAGTCAGATATGAGCATATGAATAAATGTGTGACACTTTACGACAGAATTGGCCTTCTCCTAATCAGATGCGCACAAGTGAGCTGCTATAGCTTCCAAGTAATTACCGGGTACTGGCTTATAGGACAGCATGTTGAGCAGTTATAAGTGCCGTCAAATGACTTTTGCCAGAGTTGCATTGATGAGGAGGAGTTGGAAACCATTGAACGCTTTATTTGCCATTTCCTGGCTTTCTAGTCATAGACTTGCTTTAATGGGATCTAAGGAGCTGTAAGATCTTTTTGATGTGGAGAATGTTAAAATTCAATATCTAAGGAGTTTCACAACTAGTAGCTCACATTGGATTAACGTTAGGGACTAGTAAAGGATTACCATTATCGTACCGTGGAATCACAACGGGCCTAGAGTATATGTGTGCTGACGTGAGGGTTTAAGGATATACAGTGCGGTTTAAGGATATACGAAATCGAGGTTTTTAAGAGCCAAAATCATATCGTTATCTTCACGAAACGTCCTTTACATGTAACCTGATCTTTCGAGGTGCATTTCATTTCAAATTAAAACATATTGTACATCTTTTGTAGTTATTTAGAACATCTTAAATTTTTGATTCATAACAAAATCTATAAAAATAACCTATAATCATTATTTTCGCTATAACTGTAATTTGCGTGTCTGCTTGTATTACTTATAATAACCAAACGATCCATAAAACGAAGAGTTAAATCCAAAATAATAATCCCGCACGAAATTAAATCCCTCGCCCACACCACATCAAAATATAGAGAGAAGCAAAAATACAATCGCACACACAGTATACAACAGCATACCTACAACCAAACAGAGTTTAATATACACTTGGTAGTAAAAGCAACAAGGCAGACAGACGTACCGACCAAAAGACAGTCAAGCAGACCGTACAAACAAACGACTGACGTTTCGTAACAGCAGTAGCAGCAGCACATGGCATAAGCCCAAAATACTAAAGCTCAACGCAAACAGCTAAGCAGAAATGGATTATACGAGCTCCCACTCTCAAACTACGTATTTGTTATCCACACACACACATATACACTCATACAAACAAACGAATATCCCAACCATTCCATGCAATTTATACTTCAGCAGCATACCAATGTTATGATTGCGAATGATTTTGTTATTTGTGTTGTTGTTGTTGTTGTTCTTACTGTATTTGGATGGATAAATGGATAGATGTATTTGGCGGCGGGTTTGGATGTCTGACTGTCTGGATGAATGGCTGGCTGGCTGGTTGTTTTGGCTCACTGTAGTAGGTATGACTGACTACAGTAGTAGTGTGTTTGTTGGATGGATGGAAATGCAGTAGCAGAAAAATAAATTAAGCTTAAGCCATAAGCGAACGGCTGAACTAAACAGAGACTAGTTGGAGTATGGGTGAGAATGTGTTTGTGTAAAACGAATATATGTATGTAACTGTCTGAATGTGCTTTGGCTTAAGGATTAACGCAAAAGTATAACAAAAAAAAACCAACATTCACAAACCTCCAAACAAATCTTGAACAACAAAGAGAGAATGTTGATGCTTTTTTAGCAGGGTATGAGTAAAGAGAGTTTAATGGTGAGGTGCAGTATTGCCAGAAAAATATTGAGACATATCTCTGTTTCGAAAATTGGAATCCCCATAATATTTCCCAAATCCCCTCATTTGTAGCCAATTTCTTTATTTATCAATAATTTTATGTTCCGATTAAAACTTTTTAAATAGATTTCGAAAAAAAGGAATTAAATACTTTATAATACGAAATTTACTTTCATAAAAAATGTTTGCGGCTGCACTAAAGCCGCTTAAAGCTTATGATGTGTCATGAACTGTCTTGAGTCTCCTAACTAACGAGATAACGACCTGACCCTGGTATGGATTCCGGGTCACGAGGGTCATACTGGGGACGTACGTTCCTATCGTCTGGCAAATCGTGGTAGACCCTTCATCAGCTTTTATCTGCCATCGGGACATATTAGGAAAAGAATAAGTATATACTCTGGAACTTTTGCGCTGTCCAATGGCAGGCGAAGAGATTCATAATTACATTCAGCTCAGTAGCAAAACTGCTACTATCCTTTGGCAAAAAGGGTTTCCGTATTCTAATGTCCTACTTTAGTGGATATTGTAGCCTATGTTACCACCTAAGGAAACTAAATCTATATGACACGGACACGTTCAGTTTCTGCAAGATAGAGGAGGAGATGGCAAAACATATTCTTTGTATATGCCAAAAACTGACTGGTAGATGGCTTTGACTTCTGTGGGGACACTTGATTCGACTGATGTACGGAATTCCCTACCGAAGAGGATTTTCATTTTGAATAAAACCCTGAATATTTAGAACACCCTTTTCAGGTTGCACAAGTGATCACTTTGGTCGCCGTGCATAGGGCATCTTTAATCTAATGTGCGGTTGTTTTTGAGTATTTAAGGGCTACGTGTAGGGCTGCCAAACGGCATTAGGTTTTTTTAAATTCCGGGATTCGTGATTTGAAAATCGAACTCCCGCGATCCCAAAAAATTTCGGAATTTGAATATTTTAAAAGTGAAAAATAGTTAGGGTAGGTTGTAAGTGCCTGCTGAACTTTTACGTCATCACACGTAACTCTGAGGTACCACGGGACTGTAATAGTTTTCCCTACAAGTCCCTGTCGTTAAACAATTTGAGCATTTTATGAAACTAATTAGATATTGAACTTTGACATCCGACAAATCAAAAAGATCGTGGAGCTCCCTAAATCCCAGGGAAGCAAGTCTCTGACCAGAAAGTGCCGGGCAGTGGCAGGTGATGTGTTCGATAGTTTCCAACTTCTCTTTACCAAGCAACTCCGGCGAAATTAATTCGCTGGCACATTTATCCGATCTGCGTGTTTTCCTATAAGACAGTGTCCGGTAATTAAAGCAACCACTCCCTAGTAAAAATATTATGTTAATTTTACTAAATAGATCTAATTTGATCCGTAAAATGGTTGTATCAAATAATATCTAATTGTATTACTTTAGATTACAAAATATAAAAATTGATACAATTTGATCCTGAATTTAGTCAAATCTAATTATATCAAATTGATCTTATAATATCTATTTTTATACAATTTGATGAGCAAAACCAAAATACGAATCTAATCATATATGGTGCAATATCTAACCATATAAAGTGGATCAACCGTATCAAAATGATAGATATAATTTTATATAAATTTATATGGAAGCATATTAACTCATATAAGATTGTATCAAATTATATATGATTATATCAGAAAATTTTAACTCGGGTGTTGAAATCTCTCCTCTTGGAAGCGATATCAGCTCATTTGTGCGCTTCTGATTAAGTGAAGACCAAATCTGTCGTGTTGTCTCACACGTCCATCCATTTACCGATCTTTGATTAGTCTCCGTCGCGGAACAATGCCGTAGATTTTGCTGGTAAGTTTCAAGAGGCATACCAACACATTCCAATTCTATTGGAACCTGTAAGGTAGTTTCCAGTCTTGCAAGCATATCGGCTTTGCCTAGAATTTCTCTGTGCCCTGGGACCCAAATGAGTCTTATATGCTATTTACATATACCCCGAAATCCATATAAATTTGGATTTCAAATCCAATTAAAATCTATACCGTTTACATATGCTTTTTTGACATTTAGCAGGATTTTGTTTGTACTAACTCTGTATTTTCTTTTGATTTGTGTACAGGGTTGTTAATGGGAAAATTACCCAATTTTATAAATATTTCTAAAAACAATGATTTTTCTTTGCCGGAGCCAATATTTTCAATCCCACTTGTATATGTTGGGACCACAATATTAAAAAATGTGTTTTTATGTAGAGCTGCTTCTTTTAATGCAAGAAAATTAACATTTTTGCCAAGTTTGGGGCCGCCACCATTGAGTGTTTTTCTTTGTTAGGAAGACCGAATTGGTCAACTAAATTGTGCGTTTACCATTTGCAATGGTAAATTTTAAATGAAACACTGTTAAACATTGTTTTTCTTAATCTTTTAATAGTTTTTAAAAAATAAATTTTAATTGTTTTTTTACTTTAAAAAAAACAACAACAGCTGATAAAAAAAATCGTGTGCAGCGTTGCAAAAAAGCATTAGGAATGATTATTTTGGGAAAAACCATAGTTGTACAATTAAGTAGTAGAAATTTTTTGGGATTTTGAATTGCGATTTTACGATTTTCCCAAAATCCAAGTTTTTTTTGTATGGGATTTGACATTTGAAATCCAAAAAAGTAATGGGATTTACTTGGATTTTCATTGAAATCCCATTTTTTCTGGATTTCGAGGTATATGTAAATGGCATATTATGTCAAACTGCTTGGCCATTTCATAAAGATTAAATTCTTTAGTTTAAATATTACTGTGAATATTTAAATGAGCTAAATAATTTTAAAACAAATTTAAAGATAAAGTAAAATAATGCATTTAAAAAGCACTTAAAGGAGAAAGGATACATTAGACTGGCATTTTATTGTAGAAAAACAAATCCTTTCTATTTTGAACGTCCGTGCAAATTTCTTTTCTCCTAGGCTTAAAACTTATGTAGTACAAATTTGAGGCCAACCAGATTAAACATACCCAAAGTTTTTGGTTTTTAGAAACTTTTCATTAAAATCTCTAACATTAATTTTATGAAAAAAATCCCGGGATTTCGGGATTAGCAGGCCTACCTACAAAAGTCTTTGTTCTGCGTGTATTACGTTTCTATTCTGTTCCTGTGTTATGTTCAACAGCTTGCTTAAGGTCGTGAGTCTAAACCCCATATAAGAAATCCTAAATATTATTTACATTCGAAATTTTAAAGAACATCTTTTGAATGTATTTTCTTGAAAAACTTTGTTACTTGACTTTCAGTTAGAAATTTTTGCTGATGTATCCAATATCAACATTTTTTAATTATTTTAAGTTTGTTTATTTTTTTAATTAATTTTAATTTAACTTAATTTAATGAAATTTTACTCAACATAAGGAAAATTTCTTTAAAACAAAGAAAATAAACTTAAAGAAAGTACTTGAAAATATCAGTAAAGTTTTCCCTATTTTTTTATACCCTACAACCAGTACCCGATTTCTGTAACTATGCGAGAAGTTTTCGCATCGAAAAAAATAAATAAATATTAGAGTCATCTTATACTTAACAGAGTGATTTAAAAAAAATAGCTTTGCGTTTTTTCGTATTCGATGTTTTTTACATTAGCAACATTGTACTCACCCTGTAAAAAACTAAATGACTACAATATTGTTTTATTTTTCTCGATGCGAAAACTTTTCGCATAGTTACAGAAACTGGGCACAGAGTTTGGGAGTATACACTAGGGTGGCTCGTTTTTGGGCTTTTCTCTCTGATCAAATTCTAATACCCGCCAAAAGTGTCGGTCCTCTAAGGGTAACTCACGTGCAAAATATCACTCCGATCGGAGTTTATCTTCTGTCTCCACTTTGAGCCTCAAAATTGGGGTTTTTGCAAAAAAGGACTTTTTTTACAAAAAAATAAAAAAATTTAAGTTTTTTTATTAAAATAATTAAAAAAAAAAAATTTGTATAATATTTGATCGTAAATACTTTAATATGAAATTTAAAGATTTTACGGTAACATTAACCCGTTCAAACTTGATACCAAAAAAATGGCATGATTTTGGGGGCATTCTCAAAACACCTTTTTTCAAAATTTGAAAAATGTGAAATATGGCGGTTATCCGTCGAGCCACTTTTTGGGAATCACGGGGGGAAGTTAGCGGATTTCAAGGAAATGTTGGTTTTATCAATAATTTGGATTATTAAAATCTAATAAATTTCATTTTTGTGCAAATTTACTTTGTTTTGGTGTCGTGGCATTCTATTAGATAACTTTAAGTCTGTCATGAAATCTTACCGATCTAGGACGTCTTTAACCCACATTGGCTGGGGGTCAAAAATGAGCCCCGGAGGAAATTTGAAGTTTAGTGCTTAAATTTTGTGCTATTAAGAAGTATAAAACGGCTTTTGTGTTTTTTACCCTAACTATTATTTCGTATTAATATATTATCTTTAAAAAAATCGTTAACCCTTCTTGGTAGGGGTTCAAAGATGACCCATTTAATAAAAAGTATATATTTTTTATAGAAAATTAATTTGTGGCAGTCTATTTATTTGATAACTTTAAATCAGCCATTAAATTTCACCTATTTAAGATATCTTTAACCCACATTGGCCAGGGGTCAAAAATTACCCCGGCAAAAACTTTTCGGCATAGTGCTTGAATTTTTTGATATCAACAAAATTTATATTTTTTATTGAATGGGTCATTTCTGACCCCCTACCAAGAAGGGTTAACGATTATTTTAAAGATAATATATTAATACGAAATAATAGTTGGGGTAAAAAGCACAAAAGCCGTTTTATACTTGTTTATAGCACAAAATTTAAGCTCTAAACTTCAAATTTCCTGCGGGGGTCATTTTTGACCCCAGCCAATGTGAGTTAAAGACGTCCTAGATCGGTAAGATTTCATGACAGACTTAAAGTTATCTAATAAAATGCCACGACACCAAAAAACAGTTAATTTGCCCAAAAATGAAATTTATAAGATATTATTAATCCAAATTATTGATAAAACCAACATTTCCTTGAAATCCGCTAACTTCCCCCCGCGATTCCCAAAAAGTGGCCCGGCGGATATCGGCCATATTTCACATTTTTCTTCCCCAAGGTGTTCTTAATGAATTCAGAAAGAAAAAATGGTATGTTTAAAATTTTTTTTTAATAAAATTTTCAAATTTTGAAAAAAGGTGCTTTGAGAACGCCCCCAAAATCATGCCATTTTTTTGGTATCAAGTTTGAACGGGTTAATGATACCGTAAAATCTTTAAATTTCATATTTAAGTATTTACGATCAAATATTATACAAAAATTTTTTTTTAATTATTTTAATAAAAAAACTTAAACTTTTTTATTTTTTTTTTTTTTAAAAGTCCTTTTTTGCAAAAACCCCAATTTTGAGGCTCAAAGTGGAGACAGAAGATAAACTCTGATCGGAGTGATATTTTGCACGTGAGTTACCCTTAGGGGACCGACACTTTTGGCGGGTATTAGAATTTGATCAGAGAGAAAAGCCCAAAAACGAGCCACCCTAGTATACACTCAAAATAATACATTAGTAGATTTACTATTTTTTTTTTTTTGCTAATGCTGTTTAGCTAACTTTTAGCAAATTTTTAGTTGAGATTAGCATGTTAGCAAAAATATCTTGTAAACTTCATTTAGCGCATTAGCAATTTTAAACAAAATTTGGACTAATTTTTTTTGCTAGATTTAAAATTGAGTTGACCAAATTTTTACAAGCTTTTTTGCTAATATTAGCAAAATAAATGGTAAGTTTTTTTTTTTATTTTCAGAAAACTTAAAATGGCGCTATCTCGGAAACTAAGCAAGATATGGCAAAATGGAGGCCATTTTTGGTTCTCGGGCTCTCCGTAGTATCGCCGGTGCTCTTCACATGAGTGGACCCTAATGGGCCCTAACTTTGGATCCAAAAAAGTTAGCATTCCCGAAAATTTTAAAATGCTCATATCTCGGTAAATATTGCCGACACAACAAAAAGTCCAAAACCATTTTTGTAGCTCTCAACACGTAGAATAAGACCGCAAACTAAGTTCAAAAAAATTTAGTTAACTAATTATTGGCAAAACATTTTTGCTAACTTTAGCAAAAAAATTGTGGGTTCAAAATCAGCAAATTTTCTTGTAGGTTTACAAGCATTTTTGCTAACATTACAGTTTTTTTTTTTAATGTACTCACTTTATCATTCCGTGTATAACGCATCGAAATATCGGTCGGGAATCCCATAAAGTATATATATTACTGCCCATGATCGATTCTAAGAGGTTCTATGAATGTCCGTTCGTCCACCTGTGGAAAGCACGATGCAGTCCAAACTAAAAGAGCTAGACTCTTATGGTTTGGCACGAATATATCTCATGATAATATGCACCATTTTTTACCGTTTTTATTGTTAAACAAATGAAACATTCTTATGTCAGATAATATTCAAAGTCCTGGATCTAGGACTAAAAAATTATTCCTTTTTTTGGCGCGCCCCCCCTTGAATATAAAAAATAGTTAAATAATTGTAAAATTGTATTTCCTCGATATAGTATATCCCCCCAAAGACACCTTCCGACCCCTTCCCAGTCCTTAAAAAACGCCCTTGCAATTTTTTTTTTACTTTTTTATTAAAACACTCTGCCGATTTAAAAAAATAGCCATCCGATTAGGTGAATTAATCGTTTAAATCGGTTGCGGTTTATTTCCAAAAACATGATTTCAATAGACAGATCGAATCGATCGAGTTCCAATATCTGGACCAATATTTTGATGTGGTGCATACGGAATGACAAAATTATATGTGCCCTCTATCACTAGGTCGGAGGGTATGACAAGTGAGAGTGTTAAATTCGGTTGTGATGAATCTGTTATACCCTCCAATATGTCAAAAAAAAAAAAAAAATATTGAATTTTAAATTGCAGGGGTTTTTTTTTTTGAAGGGATCGGCGTTGGTGGTCTTTTGGGGACACCTTCTCCCTACTGAACAATTTTTACAAATTAATTTGTTGTGGTTTTTGCGTTAGAGTTATTTAATTTTATTATTATTTAAATTGTTTTATAATATCCACGCCCACAAAAGGGGCGGACCGCAAAAACGGTAGTATAGAAATAACATGCAAAAATTTGGTAATTTTGGGAGTTTTTTTTTAATAGAATTTTCAGAAAATTTATAACTACTCGTACCCCCGTAGTCCATATTTTGGAAATCCCCAAAAATTAGGAAAAAAATCGCAAAATTCTCTCAATAATCTGTCCCAAAACCAAAATCCCATTTTGGGGAAAAATCCCCTTGTCTGGTAGCACTGGTTCGAATAAGGTGGTTAAAGAAAGAAGAAGGCAGAGATTTAGTATGCCATACGATAAAGTGAATTCTTAAGGATTATGGGTATTGTATTGTTTTGTTGTTGTTCGCTGGTTTACTATATATATCACAGTTTTTTTTTTTTTTTTTAACAGAGACGCATTGCTTTTTGGAGATAAATCCTTAAAGGCTTTCAAAAAAAACTTAAATACAAATTCGTTATTTTGAATTATTTGTACAGGGCTGAATAGCTCTGGCTATTCTTTAGTTTTGTTGTTGCCTCTTTGGGATTAAAATTCACGCTCAATGGATAACTAAACGACTGCAGCTATATTTTATGCCAGTGAAAATTATGATTTAATAGCAAATTAATTCTGCAGAAATTTTATTTAAAAGACCTTGAATTAAAAACTTCCCTTTAGCTATAACAGAAGCCTTGAGTTAATGAAGTGTAAAATCTAAAAATTGATTTTTTTAGAAATTTCGAGATTTAAAGTTGAAACCAAAAGTGTTAGCTAACATGTTAGAGGAGTGAAATTTGGTAAATACTTATTATAGGGTACCCTACGCAATACCCTAATAATTACTATTTTCATAGATTTTTTGAAAAAAAAATTTATTGTAGTTTCCAATCTTTATATCAGATTAACAGCTGAAATGGTGTGTTCTAGCGGGGTTAACAGTATTACCGATCCCAATTAATTTTTACCCCTAAACATTTTTTTCGAATAAGTTTATACTCTATCTCAAATTTTTAAAGGGGCTCCTATACAACCGCTCTAACTGTCAATAGAGCGCCCCTAGTGGGGTCATATGTGAGGCATCCCACACCAAATGTCCAGCGAAAAAATCATGTGTACCGTAAATTTCTGAATAGTTTGTATGTATAGCCCTATATGGAACTAAGAAAATAGCGATTTTGGTTTTTTAATTTTTGAAAAACTGGGCTTAGGAGGCGTGTTCAAAAATTGGAAAAACGGTAAAATTTGTGTCGAGTTGCCTTGTCTCAATATTTATCACATTAAAACGGAATGCACCACAATCTCAAAAATTTACATTCTTGATTAAAATTTGTTTGTGTTTTTCGTTTTTTTTTCGAGAAAATCGCATTTGAATTTTGAATTTCATAACAATTTAGTAATTTGCTTGTGTTTTCTTGTTTCAACATAGCGTATGAGTAACATTTATGCAAATACTAGCTGGACCCGGTCCGCGTTGCTGGCCCTAAGAAAACAACTGTTTTATATTGCATCTCGATTTACATAAACAGTGCCGGACAAAACTAAAGCACGGGACTGGGTCGAGCTGGCATCCTTTAGTTCCACCCTTGGTTAACACTATCTATAGAGAAATCTTAACACAATCGGTTAAGACATTTTTACACGATTTCGAAACAGACAGACGTAACGTTGAGTATAGTATCAAGGTGCTTATTATTTTATGCATATTTCTCGAATCGGGGTTAAAAAAAGCCTAAGTTCCAAGTTGCGTCCTCGGTAAGCGCTCTTTACTTATACTGCTAATGTCACTGAAACCGGTTTAGCAGTTTTTGTGTGCTTGTGAAAGAGGAAGAAAAAACTTTATATAAAACAAGTGAGAGTGTTACGTTCGGCTGTGCCGAATCTTTTATACCCTCCAAAATGTAAAAAAAATATAAAAAAAATCCAGGGGCGTCTTTTTTTTTGGGGGGGGGGTGGGTTGGTGGGGGACGTTAGGGGGCACCTTCCCCTTGCGATTTTGAAATTCTTCTGAGATCAGAATGTTGCATTTGCTTACCAAAAGTACAAAAAACTCTGCAAAAAATGCGGTTTTTCTTGGGTTGGTTTAGTTCTCCAGGGGGGAACTTTTTTCCCCTTGGTCCGATTTTGCCCATTTCCGAACTTAACCTGCCTAGGAATATAAGACATATTCGTGCCAAACTTCGGAAGTCTAGCTCTTTTATTTTGGACTGTATCGTGTCCTCTACAGACGGACAGACGGACAGACGGACGGACGGACGGACATCGCTAGAATGTCTTAGAATCGATCACTGATCAATAAAATATATACTTTATGGGGTCCTAGACCGATATTTCGATGCGTTACACACGGAATGACAAAGTGAGTATGCCCCCATACTGTGGTTGGAGGGTATAAAAGGGGAATGGCATTTTATACTTCTTTGCTGAATCGTGCTTATCTATGAGCTATACTTCCTGCTCGGTTAGTAGATACAGATTCGGCTTATTGTTAGTCGTTTTTGCGTGATTGAAAAGCAGGCATACGTAACGTTGAGTATAGCATAAAGGGGCGTGGAAACTTAAGCCTGTTTTTCCAATCTTGGTCTTATATGTCCTGTAGTTCAGCCTTCGTTAAAACTATCTGTGCACATTGCTAGGAATATGTGCTGGAATATATTTTTATTTAATAAAAGGGATCAGAGCAATTTTCGCTTCTTTTTCCAATTATGATCTTATATGGCCTACATATGCAATTGATTACACCGCTCTACAAATCTAAGGTTTGCCGCTGCGTTTTGAATGAAACCAAAAAAATTTTATAGGTTTTGGTTTCCCGATTCCAAAAAGGTCACTCAAATTTTTCTATCACGTCACAATTTTGGGAAAATTGCGGTTAAAGTGTCAAAAAAGGCACATTTTGGCCATTTTATAAGCTTTCAAAAAGGGTCCAAAATGTTTTTTTTCGGCACTTTAACCGCGAATAACTCAAAATCCTGACGTGATAGACTTATTTGGGTAGCAGATTTGGAATCAGCGCAACAAACACTACCTAAATCACTTACCAGAATTCAATACGCATTTTCATGTTGAGCTGTGTTATCAATATCTTCAGTGAAATTGTCAAGAAAATTAGTTCATCTGTTTTTGCGTAATTGAGAAACAGGCAGATAACGTTCAAAATAGTATAAAGAGGCGTGGCATTTACGACCCTTTTTCTAATCGTAGTACAATATGGCCTATAGTTCCACACTCCGTTGGCACTATAAGTGTTAAAAGTTTAAATTAAACCGGATCAGTCGTTTTTGCATTATTGCGGAGCATGCAGAAATAACTTTCAATACAAAGGGGCGTGGCATTTTATGTCCCCTTTTCCGTAACGCTCTAATTTGGCAAATAGTTAGTACTCGATTACTACTATCTTTGGTTTAAATTTCATGAAAATCGGTCTATTAGTTTTTAATATATAGATGACATTAGTGGTACAATGTAAAAAATCTATTTTGCCACGCCCCTCCGCCCACAGACAAAAAATCAAAAATCAGACTGCACAGTGTTATTCCCCAGGCAATTCTGAATATTCCCTGAAAACTTCATCAAGATTGGCTCAGCCGTTTTCGAGGTCATACGGAACATACCTACATACATACTTACACACATTCAAAAGTGGGCGTAGAAATAGAAAATTGTTCTTTCCGAAAAACCATAGTTGGACTATGACGGACATTAAAAACAAAATTAGACAAATTGATCCAGCCATTCCATGATTTAAAATATATATATCGGGAAAAGAGAGCGTAAAAGTAGGCGTGGACAATTTTTCTTTCCTTAAAAATCTTTTGCGGGCTACAACCAAATCGGTCTATCCGTTATAGCTCTTTCGATACATAGAATAGTGGGTGTTGTAAATTTTACTATCCGTAAGAACCTTAGTTAAATTATGACGAACATTATCAACAAAAATTGGCTAAAATTAGATAAAAAAAAAACAATTTAGTAATTTGCTTGTATTTTATTGTTTTAACAGAGCGTATGAGTAATATTTATGCAATTAATATTACTCATTCGCAACGTTAAAAAAGAAAATACAAGCAAATTACAAAATTGTTATGAAATTTTTTCGATTTTCTCGAAAAAAAAAACGACGAACGCGTGTCTGAATTTTTTTGTGTGGATGGACAAACATCTAAACTTAAAAAAAAAAAATTAAAAAAAAGTGGCCGGATTTTTGATAAATTGACTTTTTTAAAAAAATGGAAAATTTCAGAACGGGTTCTGAAAAAAAATAAAAAAAATGTAATCGATAGCCCATACAAAACTATATAAGAATGTAAATTTTTGAGATTGTGGTGCATTCCGTTTTAATGTGTTAAATATTTAAGCAAGGCAACTCGCCACAAATTTGATCATCTTTCCAATATTTGACCACGCCTTCTAAGCCCAGTTTTTGAAAATTAGAAAAACCAAAAACGCAATTTTCTTAGTTCCATATAGGGCTATCCAAACAACCTATTTAGAAATTTACGGGACACATGTTTTACTGTAGCGGGACATTTGGTGTGGAATGCCTCATATACTTAATAGGGTTCCAGACCGATATTTTGATGAGTTACAAACGGGATAACAAGCTTAAATGTAACCTCACAATCGCATACTCGCACACACACAGAAAACAAAACAATATAAATAAGTAAAATTTAACATTTTATTAAAATATTTATTGTATCAATAAAATGTTTAATTGAAATTTAATTTAACAACAATTAAAATTTTAATTGAATTAAAATATTCGATACTCCAAGCCACCGCTCCCTGCCGAAACACAGACGATCTGTCGGTGCCCAACATTTGTTAAAAACATAAAAATTAAAAACTTGTTGAAATAATATTATTTAAAGCTGCCTTTATGTTTAAGCAAAAGACTGTGAATACCTCTACTGGCATGTGAATTAAAAAAATAAACAATAGGATTTAACTTAAGCTTAACATACTATACACATCAAACCATTTGAATAAACTTTATAGGCTTTGAAAATTCACATATAACACGACTCTGCACATACAAATATAAATAAATACACATAGGGTAGAATGGGGTACTTTCAACGTGGGATATATTCGCTAGTTCCGCTCATGTTTGGATATAAAAAAGCTTTACAATTTGTAGTCAATGACAATATGCGCAGATATCGATAATATTTTAGACCTTTAAAAGTTATAGTTTAAATAAATTAGGCAAGTGGACGGGTAATGTTTTTTGTGTTTTTCGGGCTTTCCAAAAATGAAATTTGGCATACAGAACATAACGGTTTAACACTGTTGTTGTTACTTAGCCCCACCTACATGTATTTCGAACAGATTCACTTTTAAGGTGGATTTTGTAATCTCCGTCCTCCTGACTATGTAAATTGTGTGAACACAATACAGGTTTATCTTGGCTGAATCTTAAGCCTCTTTTGATACAAAGACGAATCCTATTGAATTAAAAAAAAAACGGTCATTGTTAAAGCTGTATTTTCCTCCAAATATATCAATCCCGCATAGTGTCAATGCAAAATTTAAGATAAAAATTTTTGATGACCACCCTGGAAAAAACATTTTTAATAAAACTCGATTGACACAGTTTCGCTGGCTTAGGTAAATTTTGTATATTAAAAAATTATAGAAATCTTGGGTCAACAAATGAAAAAGATTTAGTAAAAAGAAACAACTAGTTTAATTATGACAGCACTTCAAAACAAAAAAGCCCATGTTCCCCCTTCTACCCTAACTGTGAAAAATATTGAAATACGCAAAAATCCTTTCAACTAATACATAAAACAATTGAATATGGAATGTGCGTGCTAAAATAACAACAATAATATGATTTTTTTTTTTTTGTTAATATTTTTGTAGTCGGTTTCGTAAAATATGCATTCATATATGAACTGCATATAATCATACAACAATGTACATCATTATGATAAATACAAAAGGAATAAACTAGGGTTATGTGTGTGTGTGTATTTGAGCGAGAGTAAGCTAACCCAGCAAATAATAGAAAATGCTACTCCGAAATTGGAGTAAATTTTCTATAGAAAATGTTACTCCGAAATTGGAGTAAATTTTCTATAGAAAATGTTACTCCGAAATTGGAGTAAATTTTCTATAGAAAATGTTACTCCGAAATTGGAGTAAATTTTCTATAGAAAATGTTACTCCGAAATTGGAGTAAATTTTCTATAGAAAATGTTACTCCGAAATTGGAGTAAATTTTCTATAGAAAATGTTACTCCGAAATTGGAGTAAATTTTCTATAGAAAATGTTACTCCGAAATTGGAGTAAATTTTCTATAGAAAATGTTACTCCGAAATTGGAGTAAATTTTCTATAGAAAATGTTACTCCGAAATTGGAGTAAATTTTCTATAGAAAATGTTACTCCGAAATTGGAGTAAATTTTCTATAGAAAATGTTACTCCGAAATTGGAGTAAATTTTCTATAGAAAATGTTACTCCGAAATTGGAGTAAATTTTCTATAGAAAATGTTACTCCGAAATTGGAGTAAATTTTCTATAGAAAATGTTACTCCGAAATTGGAGTAAATTTTCTATAGAAAATGTTACTCCGAAATTGGAGTAAATTTTCTATAGAAAATGTTACTCCGAAATTGGAGTAAATTTTCTATAGAAAATGTTACTCCGAAATTGGAGTAAATTTTCTATAGAAAATGTTACTCCGAAATTGGAGTAAATTTTCTATAGAAAATGTTACTCCGAAATTGGAGTAAATTTTCTATAGAAAATGTTACTCCGAAATTGGAGTAAATTTTCTATAGAAAATGTTACTCCGAAATTGGAGTAAATTTTCTATAGAAAATGTTACTCCGAAATTGGAGTAAATTTTCTATAGAAAATGTTACTCCGAAATTGGAGTAAATTTTCTATAGAAAATGTTACTCCGAAATTGGAGTAAATTTTCTATAGAAAATGTTACTCCGAAATTGGAGTAAATTTTCTATAGAAAATGTTACTCCGAAATAGGAGTAAATTTTCTATAGAAAATGTTACTCCGAAATAGGAGTAAATTTTCTATAGAAAATGTTACTCCGAAATAGGAGTAAATTTTCTATAGAAAATGTTACTCCGAAATTGGAGTAAATTTTCTATAGAAAATGTTACTCCGAAATTGGAGTAAATTTTCTATAGAAAATGTTACTCCGAAATTGGAGTAAATTTTCTATAGAAAATGTTACTCCGAAATTGGAGTAAATTTTCTATAGAAAATGTTACTCCGAAATTGGAGTAAATTTTCTATAGAAAATGTTACTCCGAAATTGGAGTAAATTTTCTATAGAAAATGTTACTCCGAAATTGGAGTAAATTTTCTATAGAAAATGTTACTCCGAAATTGGAGTAAATTTTCTATAGAAAATGTTACTCCGAAATTGGAGTAAATTTTCTATAGAAAATGTTACTCCGAAATTGGAGTAAATTTTCTATAGAAAATGTTACTCCGAAATTGGAGTAAATTTTCTATAGAAAATGTTACTCCGAAATTGGAGTAAATTTTCTATAGAAAATGTTACTCCGAAATTGGAGTAAATTTTCTATAGAAAATGTTACTCCGAAATTGGAGTAAATTTTCTATAGAAAATGTTACTCCGAAATTGGAGTAAATTTTCTATAGAAAATGTTACTCCGAAATTGGAGTAAATTTTCTATAGAAAATGTTACTCCGAAATTGGAGTAAATTTTCTATAGAAAATGTTACTCCGAAATTGGAGTAAATTTTCTATAGAAAATGTTACTCCGAAATTGGAGTAAATTTTCTATAGAAAATGTTACTCCGAAATTGGAGTAAATTTTCTATAGAAAATGTTACTCCGAAATTGGAGTAAATTTTCTATAGAAAATGTTACTCCGAAATTGGAGTAAATTTTCTATAGAAAATGTTACTCCGAAATTGGAGTAAATTTTCTATAGAAAATGTTACTCCGAAATTGGAGTAAATTTTCTATAGAAAATGTTACTCCGAAATTGGAGTAAATTTTCTATAGAAAATGTTACTCCGAAATTGGAGTAAATTTTCTATAGAAAATGTTACTCCGAAATTGGAGTAAATTTTCTATAGAAAATGTTACTCCGAAATTGGAGTAAATTTTCTATAGAAAATGTTACTCCGAAATTGGAGTAAATTTTCTATAGAAAATGTTACTCCGAAATTGGAGTAAATTTTCTATAGAAAATGTTACTCCGAAATTGGAGTAAATTTTCTATAGAAAATGTTACTCCGAAATTGGAGTAAATTTTCTATAGAAAATGTTACTCCGAAATTGGAGTAAATTTTCTATAGAAAATGTTACTCCGAAATTGGAGTAAATTTTCTATAGAAAATGTTACTCCGAAATTGGAGTAAATTTTCTATAGAAAATGTTACTCCGAAATTGGAGTAAATTTTCTATAGAAAATGTTACTCCGAAATTGGAGTAAATTTTCTATAGAAAATGTTACTCCGAAATTGGAGTAAATTTTCTATAGAAAATGTTACTCCGAAATTGGAGAAAATTTTCTATAGAAAATGTTACTCCGAAATTGGAGAAAATTTTCTATAGAAAATGTTACTCCGAAATTGGAGTAAATTTTCTATAGAAAATGTTACTCCGAAATTGGAGTAAATTTTCTATAGAAAATGTTACTCCGAAATTGGAGTAAATTTTCTATAGAAAATGTTACTCCGAAATTGGAGTAAATTTTCTATAGAAAATGTTACTCCGAAATTGGAGTAAATTTTCTATAGAAAATGTTACTCCGAAATTGGAGTAAATTTTCTATAGAAAATGTTACTCCGAAATTGGAGTAAATTTTGTATAGAAAATGTTACTCCGAAATTGGAGTAAATTTTCTATAGAAAATGTTACTCCGAAATTGGAGTAAATTTTCTATAGTAAATGTTACTTCGAAATTGGAATTAGAAAATGTTACTCCGAAGTTAAAGTAACACAATATTTAATAATTATACAAATTGTTTTCTAGGTTGCATATTGTGTGTTTATTTCTTGCCTATTGAAATGTTTGTGTATTTGTTTGAGTCTTATTTTGGGGGGTCTACAGTTTGCAATAAACAAATCCTTGTGCATACACCTACATCATCGATACATGTTCGTTTATATAGTCGGATGGATTTATAAAATATGATCATGATGATGATGGTGATGAGTGCTGGCATTCAAACATATTTCCCTTGATTAAATTATCACTTCATGAATTGTAAATATTAAATAACGATTTTTATTTTTAGGAGTAAAAATGTGTTTCTTTAAAGTTTAAACTCAATAAAGAACAAAAAAAACAACAAATTAATACCTCAACAATACAGTAAGAGGAATAAAAGATATATTTCACTGAATCGCTGAATGTTAAACTAAACCACTTAAAACTACTACACCCCGAAATATAAATTTTTCGGTAAAAAATTCGGTAAAAAAATATGTTGCCAACATTTTAAGGTCGAATAGTTTGGTGACTGGTAATAATCTTCATAAAGCTGTGTTTACATCATAGGATTTTCGGTATGATTTTCTCTCGGTACACATGTAAAAGATCTACGATACTTCGTGTAATCATACCGAAAATCCTATGATGTAAACACAGCTTAACGAAAATTATCCACCCTTAAGGAAATGGGGATTATGACCGAATATATCGCGGTCATAATCATCATACCAATTGTAGGACTAGGACCGTTTCCGAAACGGTTATAATTCCAATGGGAACATTGTCCATTCCCTGTTTGGACTACAACCATAAATTTTTCGATCATAACTCCCCTTCATATTATGGGAACTAAGTCCAAAATAATTTCGGTCATAGTCCCTTTATTTTGCGGAGAGGCTAATTTTATTGTATGAAGTTTTTAATCCCTAAGCCCTGCCGAAGGCCAGAAAATTGTATTCAATTTACTTACCTACCATAACTTCAAACCATATAGCAACCTACATACTAACTACTTACTGCCATTGAGCTTATCCTTGTGCACAAAACCCATATATACAGAGATAAACCCTCAACAACAACAACAAACGCATACACACACATACAATAATATAAATCCATATACACTAACACATATAAACAGAGATAAAATTGCAAACAAAAAAAAAAAAACATTACGAATTTTCACAAAGTAAAATCGAAATTAAATCTCCATGGAGCTTATGCCAGCGACGGATTTGTAATGCTGCCAACGCTGGCAGAACTTTTATCCAAAACTCAATGTTGGAAATACAAATAAAATAACACACAGTATTGCGCCACATCGCTTAATCCCTTAGCTTTAATGTGTATACAAACACATGAACACACACACTAATACATCTACACAAATACATTCAACAAAGTTTAGCAATTTCACTCTCTTTGTTTTGTTTTTTTTTTTTTTTTTGTAAATCCTACACTGACTCTCACTCTCCTGCAGTAGCTCAACCAAGTTATATCCTTGATAAACCGAAACATTAGACACCAACTTCCTGGCTACACAAACAATGTGCCAAAACATTTTGTGGGTGGCAATGGTTTTAACACCCAACCTATAAGGCAACAAATATTTACACGTTAAAAAAAGTAATTACTAATATTAGGTAAAATGTCCAAACAGTGTCCAAATGTCCGAAAAATGGATCGCTAAGATTATATCGGTTTTAATCGGACGGATACATTTTCATACGAAAAAAAATAAGATAAACCCATTTTACGGATAAAACTAGTGGCATCCTAGGACAAGTACAAATATAAAAAAAAAATATTTTTTAAAATTTAATCTTCTAAAATTTTGAAGTCCTTTTAAAAGGAAACAGAATCGCAAAAAGAAAAAAGTAAATGCAGTTTTACTAAACTTATTCTCTAGTTTCAAAAGTACATTATCCAGTTCGTGTTTAACGACTTTTTTTATTTTTTGTCGGACGGTGTAACGTATTTTGTATTCACTCCTTTTCAAAACCACCTAGTATATTTGATTTGTTTTTACTAATAATGTACACAGAAAAAAATAAAAAATAAATTTTGAGTAAATTTTTAATACTATAGAGTAAAAAATTACTCAAAATTGAGTAAACTTTTAATAAAAAATTATTAAATGCTTAATAAAAAATTTGAGTTAATTTTTAATTCACACAATTAAAAATTTACTTAAAATTTTTCAATATTTTTAAGTAACTTTTTAATTGTGATAAGTAAAAATTTACGCAAAATGTATCAATCAAAAAGTTGAAAGAAAGTATGAGGTGAGGTTGAGATTGCTAGAAATAGAATTGTAGTGTTGGAAACTGTCAAAATTTATTCTGTAGAAACTATAAATATTCACATATATAAAAAACAGTTTTCATTAACAAGACAAACCGACATTTAAAATCCTACTGATGATGACACTAACTGGGGTGTTTGAAACCGGTATAGGAAATACCAGAAATGTCTATAATTTTTAGAAATTCAATTTTTCTTCTGCATTTTTTCAACTTGAACCCTTATAACAAATATAATTAGAGCCCGTGCTCGATCTGTACTTACAGAAAAAATCAAATAAAATTACTGACAAAATATGTCGCCATTAGGCACGTCTCCGAAACAGAAAATGCAAATTCCTTCATTTGTGTCTGCAATTCCAGATCATGTTGGTAACCCTTGCGAAATAATGTAAGAGACAAAAAAGCTGAAAGAAAGTATGAGGTGAGGTTGAGATTGCTAGAAATAGAATTGTAGTGTTGGAAACTGTCAAAATTTATTCTGTAGAAACTATAAATATTCACATATATAAAAAACAGTTTTCATTAACAAGACAAACCGACATTTAAAATCCTACTGATGATGACACTAACTGGGGTGTTTGAAACCGGTATAGGAAACACCAGAAATGTCTATAATTTTTAGAAATTTAATTTTTCTTCTGAATTTTTTCAACTTTAACCCTTATGTATCAATTTATTTTTTTAAAAAGTTTAAAAAGTCACATATTTAAAAAAAAAAAAATGCTTTTTGAAACTTTACTAAATATACTTGTCGTCAATACAAAGGAAAATTTTATAAATATGATTTCAAACTTTCATATACATATACAAATAACTATAAACTAAATGAGAACTTAAAACACCAAGATAATAAAACAAAATATAAAAAAAATAAAAAATTTGTATTAAATTATTTACTCAAATTTTATTTTCAATTTTTGAGTAAATTTTTAATTGCGTTAATTAAAAAATTACTCAAATTTGTTTTAAAAATTTAAACAAGTGTTTACTCAAATTGTTTTTCTCAATATTATTTTCTGTGCAATATGAATTAAACCAAGTGATATTCGGCTAATTCTTCTACCTATGTTTTTCCAAGTGTAAATTTAAACCGGCAACGTTGACGTTAGCCGAGAGATTTATTATAGCTTAAGCCATTTGCGAATACTATAGAGTTAGTTTGTTATTGTTTTGCCTCAATCCCCCCCTCACCCCTTCCTTTTATAATACTGAGCCATACATACATCTAGATATAGAGTGCATGAATGTTTAAGGATACAGAGTAAGGATGTTGCTGATACGTATGTATGTATGAATGGATGGATGTGTTAGTATATCTTTGTGAATTAAACTTTTCGTAAATATATATCCTTGATGGTTTTGATATAAATTTAATGGCAACAAAAACAACAACTGACAGCTCATAATGAATTGTATTTTATTATAGAGCCTTAATCCAGAACACAAGCTACAATGAATGTACACACACACACTTATTTATACGGTCTGTTAAATAGTATTGGTGTTTTCCAGCACACACACACACAAACAGACTGTTTATTATTTACCATGATTTTCATGGTTAAAGTTGAGTTATAAGAATGTTTACTATTATAGCTTTTGCTTATCCTTTATTTCGTCCTCACTCTCTTTCGTTTATCTCTTTATACTTATACTATATTGTTGTCGATGTTTTTCCTTATAGTATTTATCCTGATTTTACTAAATACTGTTATTGTTGTCTTTATTAAGTGTTATGTGCGTAAAGGGGGGATGTTAAAGTGATTAACCGGAGACTTGAGGCTTTAAGCGGAGTTGCTTTAATTTTGATGAGAACATTTTTTTCTTTAATTTAAAACGATCACTCAGGGGGATTTTCCCAGTGACCCAGCATACATTTTGCTGAACTGGCAGCAGCTTTTTGGAAAGGAATTCCGAGTCAAGGAGTGCATATCATTCACCTGAATTCAAGCATTATTCCTGTGGGCGATTTCGCAGTTTAGAGCCCTATTAAGCGCTATTAGGAAGCAGTGAATTCATGTTCCCTTTCGGCGCTAATTGAAGTAAGCAATTTTTCGCATCATTCTTTTTATCAACAATGAATTTAATTTTACAAGTTTAAAAAAAAAAATAAATGTTTCCAGTTGTAAAATGTGTCACTGAGGAAATTTACATAGTGATTCCCTAAGAAATGTCTTCGGGCTCTGACAAATCATATCCTTGATGACATGTTCTTACATTGTCAGCACTGAATGTTTGCTTTAAAAGAGTGTGGACAATTCATCTAAGACGTAGAAATGGAAACGGTTTCAGAATAGCAGTATATCAAATTAGAAT
The DNA here is from genome assembly GCA_963921195.1 of Pegoplata infirma. NCBI lineage: Eukaryota > Metazoa > Arthropoda > Insecta > Diptera > Anthomyiidae > Pegoplata > Pegoplata infirma. The sequence continues at coordinate 76,737,191 of OY992538.1, read as the reverse complement.
TTTAAATCTGGGCAACTCTTAAATTTCTATGAAAAAGATGATAATATTACCGAGTTATTGAAAATAAAATCAAAATCTAACAAGTAGTATAAAAGTAATAAATAGACAAACAATTTTCAAAATAAAGTTTGGAGCAAGTAGTTAGGTGTGAGACTAATAAACTGGAGGTTCCAGGTTCAAATCCAGTTGGGACTAAAAAAGGCGAAAAGTTTTTTGTAAATATAAGAAAGATATTTTATAAAGGAAAATGGATAAAAGCAAAAACTAAAAGAAATACGAAAATTTGTTTGTATTTTCGTATGACCTACGTCAGACATTTCCCCAAAGGAATCTTAGGTGACATATCCCCAGAAGGTCTGCATGCCCTGATTACTGCTGACTTTGAGTGAGGACATTTTGAAAATTTATATGAAACTATCCTCAACTCAGTACAAAGGGATGTCTTGTGGATGTCAGCAGTGACTCTGATATGTCACCGCGCCGTCACTGCGGATGGCTCGAGGACGTTGCCAACTGTGTTACTAAATATTAAAATAGACTGACGTACTTCTCGAATGCGCTTTAGATCGTTTCACTGCGATAAGTACACTCAATATATTTTGTAGGCAAAAACAAATGAAAACACATTTAAAACCAGTGAATAAACAATTGAAAACCAATCAAGTAATTATTCATTTGTTTTACCAAACATCAACATTTATTTTTTACTGTTGACAAAATTTTCTAAAATAAATAACATTAACCATTAAAAAATTATGTTTTTTCCATTTTTTTACCAACAAATTCTAAACAAATAACCTATGAAAACGTTAAAAATTTGTAACGACGTGTTTTCACCTTTAAGCTGGGGCAGAGCTCATCGTACCCAGGGTTCGTTACAAAAATTTATATTTAGACGGAGAGAGAGAAACACAAAGGGTTTTTCGTAAACGTTATAAAATTTATTCACTTTATAATTAAAACTTAAATATTCCCCGGTACAATACGCGCACACTAAAGCTATAACCAGTAGGCTGAAGTATACGATGAGTAGAGAATATAACCACCCTACACGCGAAATTGCCTAAAATGACTGCCAAGTCGTCGATTGACGCCGACTTTCAAGCTAGAGATACCATCGGTTAACGTCGGTTTGCGTGTGAAGTCGTCGCTAACGCCGAGCTTCTGGGCAGCTGAGATACCGTCGGTTAACGTCGGTTTCACAAGGGCAATAAATGGAGTCGTCGCGAATGCCAAGCTTCTGTGCAGCCTAAAAACCGTCGCTTAACGTCGGTCTTAAAGGAGCAATGCATGAAGTCGCTGATGCCAAACTTCTGGGCAGTTGAGATATACCGTCGATTAACGTCGGTCTCAAAAGGGCAATGAGAGAAGTCTTCGCTAACGCCGAACTTCTGCTTAGCCGAAATATTATTCCCCAGTCGAAAGATTAACTTCACACACTGGCTTGTTAGTTGGAGCTCATTGTGGTTAGTGTTAGAAGATTAACTTCTTTATTAACCAAAATGAGTCTTACCTCGTACGTGTCCACTGACGAACTCCCCAATTTTCTTTAAAGCAGTGTTACCGTTGTGCGACTTTAGTTGCAATTTGCAACCTTTTTGACACTCTGAGACTTTTTGTGCGACTTTTTTAAACTTGTCTTATTTTGCAACTTTTTCCAACTTTGTGCGACTTTTTTCCCCTTTTTTTTTAAGTGAAATATATTTTTCTTTTTTTAACCATATACTGCGAAATTACACAAATTTTAAATAATTTTACCAAATATTCGAATTTTAGATTTTTACATTATTTACATTGTTAAAATGCATAGTCAAATGAAAACAAAAATCATCAAAAAACGGAATTACGATAAAAATATGTATCGTCCATTCCAAAATATATTGCCCAATCCATAAGATATAGTCCATTCCTTTAGATATATCCTATACTATCGTAAAATATTGCATGGAAACACACTTATGAAATAGATATAGGTTGTTGTCAAACAAATTTTGGGGGTAAAAATGAATGAGGGTTTGGGTTAAAAAACAATTGGGCTTCGGTCATACATTTGACGCCTCCAGAGGCACCCTTGGGACAGTTGGGGCACAGACTACACTAAGAAAATTATGTCATTAACTGTTTGTAGGTTATTTTAAAATGTAATCAGAAAAGTTATTTAAAAAAAAATCACTTATTTTATAAAGGATTTCATGTTTTCTACTATTACTGTAGTTTAAAAAAAATAATTAACTGTCTTAATAATGAATTTTCCGTTACATTAAATTTTGTCAGTAAAAAATTTCTTATACATTTTTAATGTTTTTTTATACAAAATAAGTAAATATTCATTCGTTTTTTAATGTTTTGGTTAGTCAAATTAATCTAATTCGTAGATTAATTTGAAAAAATTAACCATATGGGTTAAGACTGCTTTTTTGACACCTGTCACTTATGTCGAGTCTGTATTAGTATGTGGTTAGGGCTTAGGTATGTTTGAAAAAAATGTTAGGGACGAAAAACTAATGGGGATCGATCTCCCATTTTATTTTTGTTTGGGCGTAAAAATCCAAAAAAATCCCCACAACTGCCCCAGAGACGCCAAAAAAGAGTTAAATTTTGACTCCCTAATACAAAAAAAAATTATAAAAAAATCTTTAACCCTTAAAAAAAGATGCAACTTTTATTTGGTAAAACGACTTTTTTGTGCGACTTTTTTTGTAAAAAACGACTTTTTCTGCGACTTTTTCAAAATTCTCAACGGTAACACTGCTTTAAAGCACCTTCTTTTATAGTGCTGTTTCCAACACACGTATACACAAATACATTGACACACATATTTTTGACAGCAACACAGTTGCATCAACTAGTAGTTGTTTAACTCCTGCAGTGTCGTATTTCGTTAGGAGGAATAAATATAATACTACTACTCCCCACTAGAGGGTGTTGCTAAACTAAAATTAAATACGTTAAATTTAAATTCATATATAAAGTTATGGTAAATATATAATATATAAGACGTGGCCACGCGTGGAGCCAAAAACGAGGAGGCCGACTTTTGGCGTTACAAATTAATGATAGTTCTGTTATTTTTTCCAATAAATTCTAAAAAAAATAACCTACGAAAACATTAAAAATTAATGATTTCGTAGGTTGTTTTCTACAATTTTCTATTGAATTTTTTTTATTTTTTTTTTATTTTTAATAAAATTTTGGGGAATCGATGCCGCAATCAACTACATTCTGGCCAGACACTCTACCCATCGTGCCAAAGTCACTTGATACAAACATGATTTTGTATTTCCATAAATAATTTTTGGAATTTTTTTGTCTACAAAAAAAATAACCTTTTTGTGTAGCTAAAAACTAATGATATCTTACTTAAAAATACCAACAATTAAAAAAAAAATACTTACACAAATCATTAAAAATTTAAAGAATAATCAGTAGTTTTTACTTACAGAACAAAAATAAATGACTTTAAAAATTAAATGTTAATGAAAGTCTTTAGTTTTTAGTGTGTTATTTTTGAAACAAAGGACAGAAGTAGTCATAAATAAAAACTGAACAGCAAACAAATGTTTTTTCTTTTAAAAACAACTAAACGTAAAACTTTTTTAATAAACTACAAACAGTTAATGACATAATTTTTTGAGTGTAGGTAATAAAATACAGCTGCTCAAAGTTACACAGATTTTTAATTCTATGTATGTCCATGTGTCCGTCCGTCTGTGGAGGACACGATATAGTCCAAAATAAAACAGCTAGAACCCTAAAGTTTTCTTTAGTTTTGATTGGGGTCATTGGGCCGAAATTTTTCTATTGGGTGTAAACGAATTCACAAAATTTTTGTGAAAATTAAAAATTTCCTTACCCTCCCGCATAACGGTTAAATTCAAAATCCCTAAAAAATTTCATATTTCATCTAATTTCTGGGCAACCAAGTTTTTTAAGCAGTTAAGCTTCTTAAACGGGGCAAAATCGGACAATGGGAAAACTTCCACCCTGAAGAACTTAACCAACCTCTGAAAAGCGGTATGAACACAAATATCAAAATAGACCACTAATTTTTTAAACAAAATAAGTTAATTAATGAATAAAAACTATTGAACCATTTTTTAAATTTTTAATGTTTGAACTTAGAAAAAATCGATTTCGAAATATTTTTAAAAAAACTTTCAGAAAAATGTCTATAAATAATTTCGTTTTCTAGATCGACCCTTGTAGCATATTTATTATTTACTCAATCTGGACGCTATCAAGCTAAAATTGAAGATTTAAAAATTACCTTTATAACAGTTTTTACAATTATACTCGTTTGATAATAATTACGTTGAATATTGTTAACTTTGTCTTTAACAAATTGCATATACACTTAAAATAAATTCTCAATCCAATCAGCAGAAAAATCTGCTGAAAATACAACCATTTTGAGCCACATGAGAAATCTGCTGATTTTAGCAGATACGGTTTGGTGAAAATCGGTCATGATTATCTAGTTGAAATCGGCAGAGAAATCTGTCAAAACAGCGGAGAAATCTGCTAAGACATTTTCTAGAAAATATGTTTTAATGAAAAACTTTAATAGTTTTTTTTTTTTGTAATTTACACTAGTTTACAAAATAAAAAAAAATTATCTGCGTACGAAACGTGACTATATTTTTTATGTATTATAGGCCTCAAAAAAATACCAAAAAAAATTTTCACGGATTCAGCAATTTTAAGTATAACTTTTTTTATGGTTTGTCTTATAAACCTGAACTTTAAGAAAGATTACAAAGTCGGTTTGAAGAAAGTCTATAGGTTATCACCAAAGTAATTATATAAAAAAAACATACAAAAACCACTAAGATAATTATGCAAGTTTTTTTGTTGTATTTAAAATACAAAAATAAAAAAATGCAAGGGAAATTTTATTGCGCATAAAATTCATTTCATAAAATTCTTAATAACTTCGGTGTTTGCCCATAGATTTTTATGAAACCCACTTTGTTAGTTTTGTTAAGGTATACGCTTTTAAGATAAAAAACACAAAAAACAAATTTTATTTAAAAAAAATGAGGGGGGTGGGAAATTTCCTCTCGAATATGTATTTAAAACTTCATTCTTATGCTTTTTGCACTAAAGAAATACAAGTTTATCACTATTTAAAATTTTTCTTATTCCACGCCCATAGAAGGGGGCGGACCGAAAAAACTTTGAACAGGACTTTGAACTTCTTGTAGCATAAAAATGTTGCAGTTGTTAAACAAAAACACAAAAAATCATATAAAAAAATTTTATTTTTCAGAGGTTGGTTTAGTTCTTCAAGGGGGAGCTTTTTCCCCCTGATGCGATTTTGCTCATTTACGAACTTAACCTGCCTAGGAACATAAGACATATTCGTGCCAAATTTCGGGAGTCTAGCTATTTTATTTTGGACAGCATCGTGTTAACTACAGATGGACGGACAGACTGACGGACGGACATCGCTAGAATGTCTTAGAATCGATCACTGATCATAAATATGTATACTTTATGGGCTATTTTATTTTGGACAGCATCGTGTTAACTACAGACGGACGGACGGACATCGCTAGAATGTCTTAGAATCGATCACTGATCATAAATATATATGGAGCATTCCAAGCCAAATCACTCACTTTTAGACCCGACCCCTTACGATTTATTTTATTTTTGGATATGTTTTAGTACTTATTAAATGCAACTTGGACACCAATTTTCAGCCTTTTATTTCAAGATGGTGTTGAGTAATCAATTTTTCAAAATGGCGATTTTCTCAAAAAAATTAAAAAATTTAAATTTTTAATTAATTTTGACCATTAAAAAATATAGATATTTTAAAAAAAGTTGGACAACGTTTTGTTGGTATTTAAATGTAGTTTTAGAAAAAAAATATGAAAAAATTATTCGAAGTAATTATCACTTATTTTTTGAAGTTTAAAAATTAAAATCGACTTTTTGAAAAAGTCCGAAACCTTCGATTTTTTTGTAAAAAATCATAAAAATTGTACTCTAAATTACGCAACTTTTAAGCCATAATACGAGATGTGATCACAATTCTTTCTATTTTTTTTTTAAATTTTAAAAATTGCACCTTTTATTTTTTGGCTCTGATTTATTTTGTATGGTGCTCCAAAAAAATAAATTGGTAGATATTGACCCTAACTTACCCTAGATATATTCATTTTGAGGTAAAAATACGTCTCACAAAAATTTAGAACGATCGGAAATGGGTAAGGCGTTTAGCATGGTCCTTGAAATTTAAAAAAACGGATTACAAGGAAAAATATGAATTTTTTTCTGTTTTCGCAATATTTTTGGTATTTTAAGTTAAGTTTTATTTCAAGCAATTACGGAATTGTGATGTAGAGTAAAATGCCTTTCTAATAAGGTACTAAAAACTTAAATCGGTTGAAAATCAGCCAAGTTATTACAACTTCCCCAGGCATCTAGCGTGTGTCATACCACTTGATTAAAGAATACGAGTCCCTTTTTTTAAATTTATTGAAATTTTCTACTGTAATTACATTTTTTCATTATTCATGTTTCAGTGTAATATTTTTTTGGTTTTTCCAAATTTTAAAACAAAAAAAAAAAAATTTTTTTTAAATTGAGATTTCAAAAGGGTGTTGAAAATGCAGGCAATTTTAGCATTAATTTAAAACATGTTAGCAAAACACAATATGAAAAACACTTGTCATATTATTACATTTGACCTTGAAGAATAAAAAATGTTATTACAGTAGAAAATTTCAATGAATTTCAAAAATCGGATTGTATTGCTTAATCAAGTTGTCTGCCACACGTTAGATGCCTGGGGAAGTTGTAATAACTTGGCTGATTTTCAACCGATTTTAGTTTTTAGTATCTTATTAGAAAGGCATTTTACTCTTCATCATAATTCTGTAATTGCTTGAGTTTAATCTTAACTTAAAATACCAAAAATATTGAGAAAACAGAAAAAAATTCATATTTTTCCTTGTAATCCGTTTTTTAAAATTTCAAGGACCATGCTAAACGCCTTATCCATTTCCGATCGCTCTAAATTTTTGTGAGACGTATTTCTACCTCAAAATGAATATATCTAGGGTAAGTTAGGGTCAATATCTACCATTTTATTTTTTTTGGAGCACCATATAAAATAAATCAGAGCCAAAAAATAAAAGGTGCAATTTTTAAAATTTAAAAAAAAATAGAAAGAATTGTGATCACATCTCGAATTATGGCTTAAAAGTTGCGTAATTTAGAGTAGAATTTTTATAGTTTTTTACAAATAAATCGAAGGTTTCGGACTTTTTCAAAAAGTCGATTTTAATTTTTAAACGTCAAAAAATAAGTGATAATTACTTCGAATAATTTTTTCATATTTTTTTTCTAAAACTACATTTAAATACCAACAAAACGTTGTCCAACTTTTTTTAAAATATCTATATTTTTTAATGGTCAAAATTAATTGAAAATTTCAATTTCTTAATTTTTTTGAGAAAATCTCCATTTTGAAAAATTGATTACTCAACACCACCTTGAAATAAAAGGCTGAAAATTGGTGTCCAAGTTGCATTTAATAAGTACTAAAACATATCCAAAAATAAAATAAATCGAAAGGGGTCGGGTCTAAAAGTGAGTGATTTGGCTTGGAATGCCCCATATACTTTATGGGGTACTAGACCGATATTTTGATGTGTTACACACGGAATGACAAAGTGAGTATACTCCCATCTGTAGTTGGAGGGTATAAAAACGCATTTTTATAATATTTTTTTTTTATTTATTTATTTGTTTATTAGTCTATAGAACAAGATTCCTTACAGACCACTATAGGGAATTTTTAAGGAATTGTTGGCCAAAAGTCCATTTTTGATGTGTTCAAAAAAACTTTTTTCGGATGCCATTATACAGTAAACTATATAAAAGCAAGCTAGCACACATATTTTTGTACACCAAACTCTTTTACCGCTAGTACGGAGGCGTCAAAAACAAAATTTAATTTATTATTATTTTTTTTTTAATTTTGGAGAACATAACTTATTACAAAATTAACGTACTTAAAATCCTGTATTAAAATCTTTTGAAATTAATTTCAATTATCAATACAGCAAATAAATATATTTTGTACAAAGTACAGGTTTAAAATGTTGATTTATATATTTTTTTAATTTTTCTATTTAATTATTTTTTTTCTTTTTTAAACCAAATATATTTGTGGACTGCTACTTTTTTTGCATATAATTACATACTCCCATATCTCTATGAGGTGTTGGGAAACTCTTTGTGAGTAAGATGTATTCATCAGCTAAGCCATGCGGCTCCATGGGGAAAAGATATTTAGTGATGTCCGTCCGACCGTCTGTCGGTCTGACTGTCTGGGGAATGCACGATGCTGTCCAAACCAAAAGAGCTAGCCACCTGATGTTTGGCACGAATATGTCTTATAGTCTTACGATGTTCAAGTTCGTAAATGGGCAAAATTGGAACATGTGAAAAAAAGCTCCCCCTTAAATAACTTAGTCTAGCTACTCAAAATCCCATATTTTATATTTTTTTGTACATTTGCTTAAAAATTAAAAAAAAATACGCCACAAGAAGTTCAAAGCCCTGCACTTGGACCAAAGGCACTAGGAAAATTATTTTTTTGCCCGCCCCCTTTTGTGGGCGTGGATGTTAAAATTATTGACAAAATTATATTACAAAATTGCATTAAAAACACTATTTATTAGGCCAGATCATGCCAATTTTTTATACAGAGCCTTAAAACTTACCGCCAAATAAACTTGCCAAATTTTGAGGCAATATCCCAACTTTTGGAGTTTTGGCCAGAAAATACCAGAAAATTCCCTATAGTGCAGACTATGATTCATATAAAATATAATATTATAAAGAAAAATAACATATTTTATTTTAAAAAAAAATTAAAAGGACGCACGTTCACATCTGTCGGCCACAAAGAAGGCTTGAAGAGCTCCTTATAGAGTCCAGCGGTTATGCCCAGTTTGAATGAAACTCTACGTAGAGTATTTAAGTCAGTATTCATCTTAACTACCCAGCAAAAAAAGAGCTTACCATTCACTACAAAATTCACCACAACTTATGAACCAGATGTACTTCTTCTTCAGCTGAAACACTGATGAATTTTATATGGGCGTGACACACAATATCACTAGTGTTTAGTATGTACATTAGGGCGTTTCATCAAAAACATTTTTTTGGATTTTTGCAACTCTTGAAGCGGAATATGAATTCTTATGGCCTAAAAGATTTTTGAGATTTTTTTCAGATTTTTGGAATGTCGGGATCAACTCGCTCAAATCGATTTTATCAAAAAAATGAGGTTATGAAACATAATTTTTTTTATTTTTTGTTCTCTGGTGCCTTTTTTTAACAAAACCGGATATAATACTTCTTAATGTTGCTAGCCTCCTAAAAAAAAATATTCGCGGTCAAAATAATAACTTCAAGGGTCACTAAGATGACCTTTAAAGTAAAAATTCGGAATTTCCCGTGTTCCAACCTTAATAATTTGAGAAATATGCAATATATGAACGTAATGATGAATCCGTTAGATAGGTCTTTTTAATACCTTTAATTTAAAACCAAAATGACATTTGTCACTTTAGTAGAAATATTAAAAAACTAAGATAAACTAATTTTTTCCCCCATTTTACAGAAAATCGAAGGGAATCCATAAGTAGTTTTTTTGTAAAATTGAAATAATAAACTTAAAAGAAGTTTTTTTGATTGCAATTAGTGTTTCCAAACCGGAAACCCGGGTTTTTGTCAAACCGGTTTTTTTGACAAAAAACCGGTTTTTTGGTTAACCGGCTTGGAAACACTAACTACAATCTATAAAAAGCCTTTAAAAGTTATTATTTTAACTTTACAAAAAAAAAACTACCTAATGCACCAGTTCAATTTTCGATAAAATGGGGGAGAAAATGAGTTTTTCCCAGTTTTTTATTTTTTTTAATATTTCTACAAAAGTGACAATAGTCAGATTGGTTTTAAATGAAAGGTGTTTTAAAGACCTATCTAACGGATTCAACATGACGTTCATACATAGCTTATTTCTCGAATTATTGAGGTTAAAACACGGGAAATTCTGAATTTTTACTTTTAAGGTCATCTTAGTGACCCTTGAACTTATAATTTTGACCGCGAATATTTTTTTTTAGGAGGCTAGCAACATTAAGAAGTATTATATCCGGTTTTGTTAAAAAAAGGCACCAGAGAACAAAAAATAAAAAAAATTATGTTTCATAACCTCAATTTTTTGATAAAATCGATTTGAGCGAGTTGATCCCGACATTCCAAAAATCTGAAAAAAATCTCAAAAATCTTTTAGGCCATAAGAATTCATATTCCGCTTCAAGAGTTGCAAAAATCCAAAAAAAAGTTTTTGATGAAACGCCCTAATGTACATATATATTAACATCTTTATCACAACTTCTGAAGTAGTGATCGGGATGTTAATATAACTTGACCTTTTGAAAGTGCTTTTTTCATCACTTCTTTAGAAGTATATATTTCCTGGCATTTTGGATGTGATTATGTAATTTTTATATGGTGATTTAGAAGTGATTTTTTCATCACTTCTTGATAAGTACATATTTCATGACTTTTTGGGATTGATTTTAGGAGTTTTTTTTAGTATTTACACTAATAATAATTAAAACCAAAACGATATGTTTAACAATGTATAATATTTATTATGTAATATTTAGACTTGAAATTGTTAAGATTAAATCGATGTTTTTAATAATTTAGTTTAGCTAATAGGAATTATTAATTAAATGTGGATGTATATATTTTTCTAATAGTTTTTCATGCGCTTAATCCGAATCTGGCCTTAGAAGTGATTTATCTTATTTTGAGATATTTAGATTTTCGATTGACAGTACTGCATAAACTCAGATATTCGCAATGTTCGGGACCTTATAAAACCGAGAATTATTTTATGATGTATAATTAGTTCAGCACATCTAAAAATACTTCACTTATTCTTCAAATTACTTTTGCAATCCTTAAGATATCTTTTTTCATTACGGAGATATCGACCGATAAAATTATTGCAATTTCGGCCCTAAAAAATAAAAGAAAACAAATTTGAAAACCAACCAATTTGTCTTGTTGATATATAATAAGTAGTACCGAATTCGAAACTCTATTAGAGGTGCATCTAAGCCCGGCATCAATTTGGGTATCAATTTTAGGGTAAATTTTCAGGGTGCCATACAAAAAATCTTTATTTGGGCTAACATTAAAGAGCTTCGCCATATCGGATAAAGATTTATTTTAAATAAAATTAATAAAATTCTTAAAAGTACATAGAGTTCTTAGTTTTATATTCAATTAAAATTTTTATTATTCGGTTAACCGAATAATTCAAATTTATCCGATTATTAACCGATTAAATCTCAACCCCGCACTCAAGAAATTAATTAAGTTACTACATGTTAGTTATTTGTATATTTTACAGTAGTTAGTTGTTTTCAACTACAAAGTCAGTTGTTTTTGTATGAAAAATATCAAACAACTATTTCTGTTAGTTATTTTAAATCGTTTTTTTGAACTAATAAAAAAGTACTGTGATGTAGTAACAATTATTTAAAGTAGTTAATTTTATTTATTTTATCTCTGAAAAGTTTTAAAGTTTTTTTTCCAAAAAAAAAAAATTTTGTTATTTTTATTTTTCACAACTTTAAAAAAAAAAAAAAACTTGGAAAAAATTTGGTCTTCAATTTTTTTTTCTGAAAAATGTTTTGAAAAAAAAAAATTATATATTGATTTTTTTATTTTACTACATTTTAGTTGTTTTGACTACAAATGTAAGTAGTTTTTACTACATAAGTCAGTTGTTTTTTTTGTCAGTTAAAATAACTAACATTGTTAGTTGATTTAACTGAAAAAGTAGTTGACCCCAAAACAACTTACAAAGTAGTTATTTTAACTGACATTTTCAGTTGATATTACTAACATAATTTTTTAAGTGCGATTAATTATTTGCCCGATTAGCCGATTAAACCAAAACCTCGATTAATTGAATACCCTAATGTTTAGAAGAGTTTTTATACCTTTCAACAGCGATACCAACTTAGTCATTTTGTGGCTATAATTCAGCCCTTTTTTTTAAAGGCTACCACCTTGTTTTGGTTATCTTTTTTAGCCCTTTAAGCACTTTTTAAGTCATTTGATTTTTACCATAATCTGGAAACTTTTTTTTTGTTTTTTTTTTTGTACATAATTTACAAAACAACTCCAAAAATTATATAAAAAAAATGTTTTTATACATGTAGTTAAAAAAAAAACATCCAATAAATAAAATGAAGAGATAAAAAAAAGTAATTCTCTCATTTTAAATCAGATATCGTATATTTTTAGAAGAGTTTTTATACCTTTAAACGGCAATACCAACATAGCTCTTTTTTGGTTATATTTAACCCTTGTCTTTTTTAAGGGCTAACAGTTTTTTTGTTATCTTTTTAGCACTTCTTGAGTCATTTGGTAATTTTAACAAAAATCTGGAAACTGTATTTTTTTATAACATAATTTACATAACAAATTCGCTTTTGTGGCATATCAAGTTAATTCATTTATAAAATTTAACTTTTTATTAAATCAGAGAAAATTATAAAAATATGTTCAACAAAACAAATCCAATACTTAACATAAGTGCCACAAATTTGTACTTTTCAATTGCATTTGTAAACACATATGAAAATGGTACTTATAAATCATTGAGGAAAGAACTGGTGAAAGTTGTTATTATTGGCATTTTTTTAGCAGTTTTGGAAGTGCTTATAAAAGTACTTCTTATGGAATATGAAGATCGGCACATATAGCTACTATGTATGTAGTGAATCACTTATTCTTTTTGCACCACTTCGATTTTTTTTTGCTGGGTAATTTATAGCATTCCAAATGTCTATATTTTGGTCTATATCGGGTAAAGTTATGATCTGATGGGAAAATAATGTGTGTTTTTGCAAATTTGATTAACTTTATTTTGATTTTTACAGTGAGTTGATTGGAGGTACATAAATCAATATGAGGCATTCCACACAAAATCTCCCGCTATAGGAAAATTGCATTTTTGGTTTTTAAATTTTTCAAAAACTGCGCTTAGGAGGCGTGGTCACATTTTGGAAAAATTATCAAATTTGTGTCGAGTTACCTTGTTAAAATATTTATCAAATTAAAACGGAATGCACCACTATCTCAAAAATATACATTCTTGTATAGTTTTGTATGGGCTATCGAATAATTTTTTTTTTTTAATTTTCAAAACCCGTTTTAAAATTCCCATTTTTAAAAAAGTCAGTTTATCAAAAATCCTTCCACTTTTTTTTTAAAAAAGATTAAAAGATCCAAACGAAAAAATTCAGACATGTATTTTTCGTTTTTTTCGACAAAATCGCATTTGAATACATATGAAATTTGATAACAATTTTGAAATTTAATTGTATTTTCTTGGTTCAACGTAGCGAATGAGTATTAAATATTTGAATAAATGTTACTCATACGCTATGTAGAAACAAGAAATTACAAGCAAATTACTAAATAGTTATTAAATTCAAAATTCAAATGCAATTTTCTCGAAAAACAAAAAAAAAACAAAAAAACACATGTCTGATTTTTTTTTGGGTGGATAGACAAACATCTTAACTTAAAAAAAAAATTAAAAAAACAAACAAAAGTGGCCGCATTTTTGATAAATTGACTTTTTTGAAAAATAGAAAATTTCAGAAAGTATTGCATTTGACCATTTTTCCATTATTTGACCACGCCTCCTAAGCCCAGTTTTTGAAAAATTGAAAAACCAAAAACGAAATTTTCTTTGTTCCATATAGGGCTATCCATACAACCTATTCCGAAATTTACGCTACCCATTTTTTTTCGCTGGATATTTGGTGTGGAAAAAAAATTATAAAAAAAACCAATGTTGGCAATCGATACCTTTCCCGAAATTCCACCTTTTTCATACATAAATTTTTTTTTGAAAAAGGCGTTCTCTACTTTTAAACAAATGACACATTTTTATGTCAGAATAACTTAAAAGTCCTGCACTTTGATGAAGGGGAAAAGAATATAAGAGTTTTCTCGGCCCGTCTCCTTGTGTAGGTGTGCTCCGGCAACGTCCCCGCCGTTTTTTTTTTTTTTTTAACGCTCTTTTATTTTAAAGGGCATTTTAGCAAAAATGCTAAAAATAAATACGTAAATACGTGTTTAGTATTAAAATTGAAAAAAAATATTTTTTTTTAAAGTTTTTATGTGTTTTTTATATTTTTAGCATTTTTTTCGATAATACCTGTACGTACCGGTATCGACGTTTCGGTATCGGTAATACCGTAACCGATTCAACTCAAATACCGTAACCGATAACGATACCGAAATAAATAAAAAAACGATACCAATACCGATATCGATACCGTTATTCGTTTCGAATGCCAACCTTGAAAAAAACGTATCCGTGAATAAATTTTTCGATGACATTTTTAAGTTTAGCGGTCCATATTACGTACAAAAAAAATATTCGCGGTTAGTGCGCAGTTTGGTTGTAAACTAGTGTTATTTGTCTCAATTGTTTTTTTTTTTTTTTTATAAAAAACGAAAAAACACATTTACACTTTGAAAAAATAACTTGTGAAGGTTTTCTTGAAAAAAGGATAATAGCAAAATAATTCTGTAAACTTACAAAATAATAATATGTTCAAAAATATTTTGAAAATCACAAAACAGAAGCATTAAAAACTCAGTAAAATTTCTGTTATTATGTAATACTGAATGACAGAGATTTTAGTAAAAATATAAATTTTAGCAGAAAAATCTGCATAAAGGTTGCTAAATGAAATTAAAAGTCGTTTTACAGATTTTTAGACAAAGTTTTTCTTTTGAGTGTACTATAGAAACGTTTGTAACTAGTTGACAAACAGTATATATCCTAGTATTTAACGTTATCGGTAAGAAAGTACCAGAAGAATATGCTAGTATTTCATAAATACATTTTTAGTCATCAAGTCTCCCTTATATTCCCCAGTTGTTTCGTATTGCAAAATGAGTTTAAGTAAATCTCTGCTTGAACTTTTGTAATATTGATTTTTGGATTAAGATTTAAACTTGGTAAATTGTACAGAATGGCGCCATATGAACAGCAACAACAAAAAAATATAAACTTTTCTTAATGTAACAAACTTTAAGATTTATATGATAAAAACGAAAAAGTATTTGGAAAGTTAAATGAAGACTAAAGAAATGTTACAAAAATAAGACTTAAGGATTAAGATTTAAAAAAAAAATAAAAAAAAAACATAGAAAATTTCAACAATTTGAAAATAAAACATATTGTACAATATGTTTGTATGCAAATCATATCAAAAATATAACACTTCACCACACAAGGACACTATAGTGTAAATAGTATATGGACATACCAATTTTATATAATCTATCTATCTATATATATAAAAATGGATGTATGTATGTGTGTATGTATGTATGTTCCGTATGGACTCGAATTTTTGCATTGCACCAATAATGACATCTATATATAAAAAACGGATGGACCGATTTTGATGAAATTTAATCCAAAGATAGTACTAACCGAGTACTAACTTTATGCCAAATTAGAGCGTGATCGGACAAGTGGGCTTAAAATGCCATGCTTTTTTGCCTGTGGGCTGAGGGGTGGTCAAAATCGATTTTTTACATTGCACCACTAATGACATCTATATATAAAAAACGGATGGACCGATTTTGATGAAATATAAACCAACGACAGAACTAACCAAGTACTAACTATGTGCCAAATTAGAGCGTGATCTGACAAACGGGCGTAAAATGCCATGCCCCTTTGTATTGAATGTTATTTCTGCATGCTCCGCAATAACGCAAAATTGTTGATTCGATTTTAATTAAATTTTCAGCACCAGTGCGGAACTGTAGAAGACATACACGTATGCAGGATTGTTTTTTCAGGGCCCAACAACAACAACAACATAAATAAAAAAAAAAATTTGTTGTTGTTGTTGTTGGGCCCCCCTCTGAACACGTCGTTGATAGGACATGTTATACTACGATTAAAAAAAGGGGGCGTAAAATGACACACCCCTTTGTACAATCACGCAAAAACAGCTGAACCGATTCTCTTGACAATTTCACTACAAACAGTGCTAACCAAGTGTATATGTAGGCCATATAAGATCGTAGTTGGATAAAGGAATCAAAATTGCAACGCCCTTTGTACTGTACTAACCACAATTGAACAAAGAGGCGTTTATTGCCACGCCCCTTTGATTTATACTGAACGTTATATCTGCCTGCATTGGCGTAGGAAGCCAACATTTCTGGGGGGGGGCTAAAGCCCCCCTAGATTTTTTTAATTTTTTGGTATTTTTTTTTTAATAGAAAACCCCAGTCCTATTCCTGAAGCGTTCCCTTTAACATGCGTCTAGGTGTCCTAGAAACGAATGCCCCCCGAAAGCGGTTAAAAATTCATATTTTTTTTTTCTTTAAAATTTTGATTCTGTAGATTTTTCGGAAATTTAGAACTCCCAGATATGTTTTGAGAATGAAAGATTTTTAATGGTTTTCCTATAGTAAAATCATTAGATTACTATGATTTTTTTTCAAGAAAAAGTTCTGATGATTGCAAAAGTTGATGATTACACCGCTCAACACTCATCTTCCGGTTTGAATTCTGGTGATCAATTTTAGTAGACTTTGATCTCCTGATTCCAAATCTGTTCTTCAAATTTTTTCATCACGTCCAGATTTTTAGTTATTCACGGTTGAAAATGCGAAAAATTACGATTTTTGCATTTTTTGAAAGCCTGCACAGCAGCCATTCAGTGGAATACAAATCTGGTATAAAGCGCAAAAGTATAATTTGTCTATGGTCTCCAACATAGAAAACTATTTTTTTCCAATTATTGCATTTGGTTGGGTTACACTTGCGTTTTAAAATGATACTGTTAAAATTACCGTTTTTGTAAAAAAGATAAGGTTAGTTTTTTTGATATTTTTCAAAGAAAAACTAAAAAAAAAAAAATATTTTACAAATTTAAGTTTTCTGTGTTATTTTTTGTATAAACCGGAAGATATCTTTAATGGGTTTAAAAGTCTATAAGAAAGAATGAACTTTTGCCTAAATTTTGAGCTCATCACAGTAAAGATTGATCATCTGGTTATTGTATTAGAGCCTTTTAAAAATGGTGCTTTTTCTAATTTTTTTCACAGTGTTTTTTAAAATACATGTTTGGCCAATAATAGTGCAAAAACTTCAAATTTTTTTGATCATATATTTGAGATCATAGTTCAATTCTACTCTAACGCTTTATACCAGATTTTTATTCCTCCCAGTGGCTGCTGTGCAGGCTCTCAAAAACGGCAAAAATCGCGTTTTTTCGTATTTTCAACCGCAAATAATTAAAATTCTAGACGTGATGGAAAAATTTGGAGCACAGATTTGGAATCAGCTAGTCAAAATCTTTAAAAATTTTGTATCAAACTTCAAACCTTAGTTTTTTTTTGATATTAAAATTAAATATTTTACAAATTTAAGTTTTCTGTATTATTTTTCGTATAAACCGGAAAATATCTTTAATGGGTTTAAAAGTCTATAAGAAAGAATGAACTTTGCCTAAATTTTGAGCTCATCACAGTAAAGATTGATCATCTGGTTTTTGTTTTAGAGCCTTTTAAAAATTGTGCTTTTTCTAGTGTTTTTCACAGTGTTTTTTTTTAAATACATGTTTGGCCAATAATAGTGCAACAACTTCAAATTTTTTTGATCATATATTTGAGATCATAGTTCAGTTCTACTCTAACGCTTTATACCAGATTTTTATTTCACCCAGTGGCTGCTGTGAAGGCTTTCCAAAAAGTCAAAAATCGCGTTTTTTCGCATTTTCAACCGCAAATAATTAAAATTCTAGACGTGATGGAGAAATTTGGAGCACAGATTTGGAATCAGCGAGTCAAAATCTTTTAAAATTGTATATGAAACTTCAAACCGGAGCCAAAAACTTTCGATTTGTTGAGCGGTGTTATTAGTCAAAATTCTCAGATTCTTTTTTTCAATAACTTTTGTCTATAAAAAACCCTTTAGAATTTAGAAATTTTTTTAAATCAAAGAAGTTAAAATGTTTTCCTGAAGGTAAAACCCTAAGATTCGGTAAAGTTTTTATTCCTGACAAAAACATCAGATTCATATAAAAACTTTTTTCCATAATTCAGACTATTTTTCAATGGAAAAAACTATTAGATCTTATATAATAATTAGGGATGAGATTTCCATGCAAATGCATGTTTTTTGTCGAAAGTCTAAAAACGATATCGACCAATTATCTTTCCGAATCAAGAAATTTGCGTTAAAATGGCATCGATTTGTTTTTGCATATTTTGGCATATTTTGGTGAAAATGCATATTTTTGCATATTTTGATTTTAAATGCATATTTTGTGCATATTTCCAACTTTTAAATGCATATTTTTGCATTTTTTGGCATAAATTAGCAAAAACACAAATTGATTTTTTTTTTTTCAAAAACTATTTTAAATTTTAAAATTTATTTTTGAAAATAAGAAAAGTTATTTATTTCTTCTTAATTTTTTTATATATTTTCTTAATTTCTAAAAAAAACTTGCTTACATAAAGTTTTAAATGTTACTATTTAAACCCGGCGTTATTTTTTACTTTTAAAGAAGTTTTTCCTATGAAAACAAGATTTTTATTGTACACATTTTATTTTTTAGTGCATATTTTAAGGTTTTTTAGTGCATATTTTGAATTTTTTAGTGCATATTTTAAGCGCATATTTTTGATTTTTTAGTGCATGTAAATCTCATCCCTAATAATAATCATTACGAGTCCTTAAGACTCATTGAATAATCATAACGACTCCTAAAGACTCATTACATATTATTATTTATTGTTGCAAAAATTAATGTTAAAAAATTGTGAATGATTAAAATTCTGGGGGGGGCTAAAATTATTCTGGGGGGGCTAAGCCCCCCCAGACAGGGCTATCTACGCCAATGTCTGCCTGTTTTGAAATCACGCAAAAACGGATAAGCCAAATCTGTCACTACTGATAGAACTAACCGAGCGGGAACTGTAGGTCATATGTAGAGCGCGATTCGGCAAAAGGGTATAACATGTCACTCCCGTTTTTCATAAATAAAAAGTTATTTCCTCCTCTTTCGCAATCACAGAAAAACGGCAAAACTGATGTCAATGGAATTTGCAGCACAGATAGTACTATTCGAGGATGCAGCATGGAACTTTAGACTGTCACGATTCGATAAAAATGCGTTCAATGACACGCCCCTTTGTACTATACTTAACGTTATGTCTGTCTGTTTCGAAATCACGCTAAAATGGCTGAACAGATTTTGTTGAGATTTCTCTATAGATTGTGCTAACCGAGGGTG
>OY992538.1:76116423-76117585 GCA_963921195.1 Pegoplata infirma | reverse complement strand
GACAGACAGACAGACAGACAGACAGACAGACAGACAGACAGACAGACAGACAGACAGACAGACAGACAGACAGACAGACAGACAGACAGACAGACAGACAGACAGACAGACAGACAGACAGACAGACAGACAGACAGACAGACAGACAGACAGACAGACAGACAGACAGACAGACAGACAGACAGACAGACAGACAGACAGACAGACAGACAGACAGACAGACAGACAGACAGACAGACAGACAGACAGACAGACAGACAGACAGACAGACAGACAGACAGACAGACAGACAGACAGACAGACAGACAGACAGACAGACAGACAGACAGACAGACAGACAGACAGACAGACAGACAGACAGACAGACAGACAGACAGACAGACAGACAGACAGACAGACAGACAGACAGACAGACAGACAGACAGACAGACAGACAGACAGACAGACAGACAGACAGACAGACAGACAGACAGACAGACAGACAGACAGACAGACAGACAGACAGACAGACAGACAGACAGACAGACAGACAGACAGACAGACAGACAGACAGACAGACAGACAGACAGACAGACAGACAGACAGACAGACAGACAGACAGACAGACAGACAGACAGACAGACAGACAGACAGACAGACAGACAGACAGACAGACAGACAGGACAGACAGACAGACAGACAGACAGACAGACAGACAGACAGACAGACAGACAGACAGACAGACAGACAGACAGACAGACAGACAGACAGACAGACAGACAGACAGACAGACAGACAGACAGACAGACAGACAGACAGACAGACAGACAGACAGACAGACAGACAGACAGACAGACAGACAGACAGACAGACAGGACAGACAGACAGACAGACAGACAGACAGACAGACAGACAGACAGACAGACAGACAGACAGACAGACAGACAGACAGACAGACAGACAGACAGGCAGACAGACAGACAGACAGACAGACAGACAGACAGACAGACAGACAGACAGACAGACAGACAGACAGACAGACAGACAGACAGACAGACAGACAGACAGACAGACAGACAGACAGACAGACAGACAGACAGACAGACAGACAGACAGACAGACAGACAGACAGACAGACAGACAGACAGACAGACAGACAGACAGACAGACAGACAGACAGACA
>OY992538.1:76108923-76111423 GCA_963921195.1 Pegoplata infirma | reverse complement strand
AGACAGACAGACAGACAGACAGACAGACAGACAGACAGACAGACAGACAGACAGACAGACAGACAGACAGACAGACAGACAGACAGACAGACAGACAGACAGACAGACAGACAGACAGACAGACAGACAGACAGACAGACAGACAGACAGACAGACAGACAGACAGACAGACAGACAGACAGACAGACAGACAGACAGACAGACAGACAGACAGACAGACAGACAGACAGACAGACAGACAGACAGACAGACAGACAGACAGACAGACAGACAGACAGACAGACAGACAGACAGACAGACAGACAGACAGACAGACAGACAGACAGACAGACAGACAGACAGACAGACAGACAGACAGACAGACAGACAGACAGACAGACAGACAGACAGACAGACAGACAGACAGACAGACAGACAGACAGACAGACAGACAGACAGACAGACAGACAGACAGACAGACAGACAGACAGACAGACAGACAGACAGACAGACAGACAGACAGACAGACAGACAGACAGACAGACAGACAGACAGACAGACAGACAGACAGACAGACAGACAGACAGACAGACAGACAGACAGACAGACAGACAGACAGACAGACAGACAGACAGACAGACAGACAGACAGACAGACAGACAGACAGACAGACAGACAGACAGACAGACAGACAGACAGACAGACAGACAGACAGACAGACAGACAGACAGACAGACAGACAGACAGACAGACAGACAGACAGACAGACAGACAGACAGACAGACAGACAGACAGACAGACAGACAGACAGACAGACAGACAGACAGACAGACAGACAGACAGACAGACAGACAGACAGACAGACAGACAGACAGACAGACAGACAGACAGACAGACAGACAGACAGACAGACAGACAGACAGACAGACAGACAGACAGACAGACAGACAGACAGACAGACAGACAGACAGACAGACAGACAGACAGACAGACAGACAGACAGACAGACAGACAGACAGACAGACAGACAGACAGACAGACAGACAGACAGACAGACAGACAGACAGACAGACAGACAGACAGACAGACAGACAGACAGACAGACAGACAGACAGACAGACAGACAGACAGACAGACAGACAGACAGACAGACAGACAGACAGACAGACAGACAGACAGACAGACAGACAGACAGACAGACAGACAGACAGACAGACAGACAGACAGACAGACAGACAGACAGACAGACAGACAGACAGACAGACAGACAGACAGACAGACAGACAGACAGACAGACAGACAGACAGACAGACAGACAGACAGACAGACAGACAGACAGACAGACAGACAGACAGACAGACAGACAGACAGACAGACAGACAGACAGACAGACAGACAGACAGACAGACAGACAGACAGACAGACAGACAGACAGACAGACAGACAGACAGACAGACAGACAGACAGACAGACAGACAGACAGACAGACAGACAGACAGACAGACAGACAGACAGACAGACAGACAGACAGACAGACAGACAGACAGACAGACAGACAGACAGACAGACAGACAGACAGACAGACAGACAGACAGACAGACAGACAGACAGACAGACAGACAGACAGACAGACAGACAGACAGACAGACAGACAGACAGACAGACAGACAGACAGACAGACAGACAGACAGACAGACAGACAGACAGACAGACAGACAGACAGACAGACAGACAGACAGACAGACAGACAGACAGACAGACAGACAGACAGACAGACAGACAGACAGACAGACAGACAGACAGACAGACAGACAGACAGACAGACAGACAGACAGACAGACAGACAGACAGACAGACAGACAGACAGACAGACAGACAGACAGACAGACAGACAGACAGACAGACAGACAGACAGACAGACAGACAGACAGACAGACAGACAGACAGACAGACAGACAGACAGACAGACAGACAGACAGACAGACAGACAGACAGACAGACAGACAGACAGACAGACAGACAGACAGACAGACAGACAGACAGACAGACAGACAGACAGACAGACAGACAGACAGACAGACAGACAGACAGACAGACAGACAGACAGACAGACAGACAGACAGACAGACAGACAGACAGACAGACAGACAGACAGACAGACAGACAGACAGACAGACAGACAGACAGACAGACAGACAGACAGACAGACAGACAGACAGACAGACAGACAGACAGACAGACAGACAGACAGACAGACAGACAGACAGACAGACAGACAGACAGACAGACAGACAGACAGACAGACAGACAGACAGACAGACAGACAGACAGACAGACAGACAGACAGACAGACAGACAGACAGGCAGACAGACAGACAGACAGACAGACAGACAGACAGACAGACAGACAGACAGACAGACAGACAGACAGACAGACAGACAGACAGACAGACAGACAGACAGACAGACAGACAGACAGACAGACAGACAGACAGACAGACAGACAGACAGACAGACAGAC
>OY992538.1:76043923-76106423 GCA_963921195.1 Pegoplata infirma | reverse complement strand
CCTTTCTGGCTCCAAAACCTTTCGGTTTTCGAAATATGGCGTCTTGAAAATTGGCAAAAACGTCAAATTTTCAATAAGGTGCACATACAAAGTCACCCATAACTTTAGAACTATAAAACCCATAATTACCAAATAGGTATCATTTGAAAGCTGAAAGGATTACCTTATAAGTGGCATGCACAATTTTTTCTTGTAACGAAAGGTCAAAGGTCATATTTCAAGGTCTAATGTTCAAAGACCTATATCTCAAAATCCGATATTTTTAAAATTCTCAAAAAAATATATGATAACAATCAAGTCTTTCCCTACATTTGTATCAAAATTTCAGGGTGGACACTCATATGGTTCCAAAGTTACAGAGGAAAACGTGCTTGAAGTCAAGATTTTCTCTACGAGTTCATATGCAAAAGCTTACACACACGAAGCAGCATAACATGCTAGCATGCTGCTAGCAGTAAACAAACAATGGGACGGACCTAAAAACTGAACCCATTATTTATTAATATTTCGACCTCCTGAATTTAATTTCACTATCAAAACTGAATTTTATCGTAGGGTTTTCTTGTTTTCTTACAAGGAAAATCTTTAAAGTGAACATACGTAATTTCTTTGAAATTTATGCCCATGAAAGACAACAAATATCTAACATCGACCTGTCTGAGCTTATTGGTCTTAATTTAGTTTTAAAGGGTTAAACGGGAGTCAAAAATGACCGATTTTTAATAATTTTAACTTTTAGGTACATTATTGCCAATTATATCAGATCCGTTTCATTTAAAAAAAAATTTTTTGGCGTCTGTTTGAGACATTTTATTTGTTGCATAATTGTTTTTGTTAAAAATGTATAGTTTTTGTTATAGTTTTTGTAAAAAAAATTCATTATTGGTACTATTTTCTATTTAAATTAAGCAATCACATGAATTTTTTATTGGCAGTTTTTCTTACAGGTCGGGTTTCATCCGAATTAAAAAAAAAAAAAAATCTTTATTAGTGTGTCCAAAATAAAATAAGGCAAAAATTCAAAGAAGTTCGAAACATTAGTGTTTCCATTTCTAAACCATTTTTATGCTTGATTATATTCTTTTTTATGAGCTTTATTCCGCTATGAACATACGGTTCCTCCACCCCATTCCTATTTTCCTACTATGGAAGAATATATGTATGAAAATGGGTAATTTTTAACCCCGTTTAACCTGAATTTAGGCCGACAAGCTCAGACTGGTTGATTTTAGATTTATTTTTTCTAGCTTGTGTATAAATTTTAAAGAAATCAGGTATGTTCACTTTCGAGGACTTTCCTTGTAAAAGAACAATAAAACCCCTACAATATAACTCAAAATACATAAAAAGTTTTAAGCCTTGTTCTAGGCCCGCACCTTTGTTTACGACTATGTATATTGTTTTGTTTGTGCAATATTTTTTATATGAACTCGTAGAAAAAACCTTGCCTTCGAGCACGTTTTCTTCTGTAACTTTGGAACCATATGAGTGTCCACCCTGAAATTTTGATGCAAATGTAGAGAAAGACTTGATTGTTATCATATATTTTTTTGAGAATTTAAAAAATATCGGATTTTGAGATATAGGTCTTTGAACATTAGACATTGAAATATGACCTTTGACCTTTCATTAGAAGAAAAAATTGTGATGTTACTATTAAGGTAATCCTTTCAGCTTTTAAATGGTACCTATTTGGTAATTGTGGGTTTTATAGTTTTAAAGTTATGGATGACTTCGTATGTGCACCTTATTGAAAATTTTAAGTTTTTGCCAATTTTCAAGACGCCATATTTCGAAAACTAAAAATTTTTGGAGCCTGTAAGGTAATCATTTTATGAAAACAACGCATGTGAAATATTTTTTGCGAATTTCATTAAAATCGGAGGTGACAAATCCGAAAATCACAGTTTTCTGTGCGGTTTGACATGGAATCACCCTAATATTATCCAAAAACAGACAAATATTTGATAATTTTCATTAATGATATCTAAAAATAGTCATCACACTTTAATATTCAACAACAAGCTTTCTAACAGCAGCCGGCTGTACACATTATCTTGTCCAATAGTAGCTCTGATGAATGTTTGGACAACGAATGGCTTTTTTTATTTTATGTATATCCAAAAAAAGCAAAACAAAGTCTATTTTTTTTTATGTCTAAATATATTTAGCTTGTGTGTTTATTCTGCTTTGGACGCTGCTTTTGGATTCTGCTTTTGGACGCTATTTTTGGATTCTGCTTTTGGACGATATTTTTGGATGCTGCTGTTAGACAAATATTTAGATTATTTTTATATAAAATGGAATGAAGAATAAATAACTCAACATTGAAAATCTTTTTTAATGATTTGTATATTTTTAAGTGTAAATGAATTTGCTAATACAAATGTAATGAAATTTGTAAATATTATTAGAAGTTATTATTTGTTTTGTATTTAAATTAATATAAAATTAAAGTTAATTAAGATAAAACAATTGTTGTTGTAAATTTAAATATGTACAATTTTTTTTTGCGGTACGGGCGGGGGTGGTTTTACTAAACTGTATAATATTTCGTTAAATGCTTTAAACATAATTGATGTTAAGAAAGGAAATTCACAGTTAAAATTGAAATAAATTTATGATGTACACCAAAACCTCAATATGCGGCCAATTGTTTTAATTAGAACACTGTGGTTCGTTCAAGTAAAACTCAAGTTATGCAAATATTGTATTTACGTTTTATTTTATTTAAATTTTTTATGCGCTAACGAAAAATCGAAAAAAATAAAATTAATTTATATTGTGCTTTAAAGCGAATTTATGACATTTTGCTATCTAAAACATTTTTATATAACCAAATTTCTATAGATAAAATTTCTAAGAATCTCAGATTTCCTTTCATATAAAAAATAGTTAGTTTGGACAACATTCGTTTAATGATTTTTTTATAACAAAAATACACATATAACTGTTATATTTGGTCTCTGGTTGAAATACAAAAAATTTCTTGCAATATTATAACAATTTTTAACACAAAATCTTTTTTAAACCAAAAATTTTTCCATTTTTGTAATTTTGCCAAAGAAAAGTAATGATCGGAAGTATAGTGCAATGTAAATATTAAAAAAAAAAAAAATTATAAGTATATAGTAGGTATGAAAATTATATAAAAGCAACCACGTGTATGACATACTACGTATTTTTTACTTCTATTGACACAAATAACAACTAACAAGCCAACAAGACAAAAAACATCAACGACTACAAAATGACGCGCTGCCACGCCATACATGGAGGTTTATATTGAAACTCATTTCAATTGCTCATAGCTTCTTAACCCCTTGACCGATTTTGCCATAATTGGTACCAAAATAACCAAAAACGCGTTGAGAATAATAAAATATAAACCTATTTAAAATTTTATTTGAATATGTCAACCATGAGCCAAGATAATCATTTTTAAATTTTGGGTTAAATTTCTGGTGCCTCACCCCATTGTGCAATTCCGCCCAAATTTTTGTGAGTGTTAGGAATGATAAAACTACATTAAATGCCAAGTTTCGTTCACATTCATTCAACAGGTGTCAAGTTATAGCATTTTTTTGTGTAAAATTCACCATAATTTTAGAGGTACCTTTACCTTTTCACTCATAACTTTTAAAATACTTAACCGATTTAAAAAAAAAAATACATCAGTTTCTGCCTAGGAGAATTACGCCAAACGTTTAAATCGGTTCCGGTTTATTGCCAAAAACATGGTTTCAACAGACAGACAGACGGATATCGCTAGATCGACTTAAAATCGATCAAGGATCATGAATATATAATATATTATATATACTTTATGGGGTCTTAAACCAATATTTCAATGTGTTACATACGGAATGACAAACTTACATATACCCTCTATCACCAGAGTGGAGGGTATAAAAACAATCACTCCACCCTAATGAACCCCAGTGAAAAGTCATGAAGCGATAGATAAACTGGCTAATAAAAAAACTCATTCATTATATATTTTTTTTTCAATCCGGGCAACGCCGGGTTCAAAAAGCTAGTATTTAATAAATAACTTGAATAGTGGGTCCCGCGTGAATCATGCGGCACTCACGTTAACAACGCCAACCATCTTTAAAGAACAACTAATGTATCATAACGACGGGCGCATATAAGCGGGAATATTTTTTTGTATTATGTAAGTTTGATTTTATGTTTTTAACACCTTGAAATATCAGTCTAGGACCCCATAAAGTATATATATATGGGGGTTTTCGTGTCAACTGACACAACTTTTGAAACCGATGTCTTCCGATCGGGATGAAATTTGCACCAAGGTTAGTCCTATTGGATAGTAGTTCAGACACAATTTTTCAACGAGATCGGTCAAGAACTCTCTGAGTTAGAGGGGGTCGAAATTTGACATTTTGGTCAAAGAGGTGTTGATTCTCATCCATGTAACTTCTTACCTATTGTTTTTAGCAAAATGTGTCCCAAAGAGTTTAGATAGCTATTTCTTCAGTCTTTCGAAAAAAAAATATAAAAAAAATAAAAAAATATTTTTTAATTTTTTTTCTTAAAAATCCAAAACTTTTTTGACTTTTTCCTCAAATTGGGCCCTTTTTTTTTTTTTTTTTTTGATGCAAAAGAAAGCTTAGGTGATTTCCTTTAAGATCTGTGGGGTCGCTTAGTGGGATGCGAGTGGGATATCTATGCAAAAATTTTTTTTTTTAACTTTGGAACACAAAAAACGGTTCTTCAATTTGCACTATTAGGCGTGGGATAGCTAACCAGTTTTCGATTTCGATCCGCGATACCCTCTAATTTTTTTAGGTTCGAAAAAGAAAGCACGAGCCAAAAAATGGGGGCGGTGGGGAGGGGCCATATGGCCCCTCATTGGGGTCAAAGTTGGGCGTAAAGAGGTAAAAATCCTCAAAAAGCCCCCCAACTCCCCTAGAAACGCCCCTGGAGGGGTGCAATGTGAGACCGACCTCCAATAATTTTCTGCCTTCAACATTTTTCTTGAACATACCTTACCCCTATTTACACTTCCTAAGGGGGCTCCCATACAAAATGACATTTTTATAAAATTTGCTCCTACCGCTCTAACTGTCCATAGGGTGCCCCTAGAGATGTAAAATGTATGACCGACCCCCAATATTTTTTCAACTCCAACATTTTCTTAGAATATACCTACCCTTTATTTTCAACTCTTAAGGGGGTCCCCATACATTTTTTTTTATTATTTTATTAGTTTTTAAAAATACATCTTTTTATAATGTATGGGAGCCCCTTAGGGAGTGGAGATAGGGTGTTATGATGTTCGGACAAAATGTTGGTAACTAAAAAATAATGGGGGTTGGTCGTAATTTTTGCCTCTCTAGGAGGCACGGTAGGGGCGGTAGGAGCTGGTTTAATAAAACAAATTTATAAAAATTAAAAGAAATGTATGGGGACCACCTTAAGGGTTAAAGATACATTGTAGGTATGTTTGCAAAAAATGTTGGAATTAATAAAATAATGGAGGTCGGTCATACATTTGGCCCCACTAGGGGCACTTTAGGGTAAGTTAGAATGGTAGGATCAAATTTTTTAAAAATGTTTTGTATGGGAGCCCCCTTAGGAAATGGAAATAGGGGTAAGGTATGTTCAAGAAAAATGTTGGGGGCAGAAAATTATTGGAGGTCGGTCTCACATTGCACCCCTCCAGGGGCGTTTCTAGGGCAGTTTTGGGGCTTTTTGAGGATTTTTACCTCTTTACGCCCAACTTTGACCCCAATGAGGGGCCATATGGCCCCTCCCCACCACCCCCATTTTTTGGCTCGTGCTTTCTTTTTCGAACCTAAAAAAATTAGAGGGTATCGCGGATCGAAATCGAAAACTGGTTAGCTATCCCACGCCTAATAGTGCAAATTGAAGAACCGTTTTTTGTGTTCCAAAGTTAAAAAAAAAAAATTTTCATAGATATCCCACTCGCAAATTGTGTCTGAACTACTATCCAATAGGACTAACCTTGGTGCAAATTTCATCCCGATCGGAAGACATCGGTTTCAAAAGTTGTGTCAGTTGACACGAAAACCCCCATATATATATTTATGATCCTCGATGGATTTTAAGTTGTTCTCACGATGTCCGTCTGTCTGTATGTAGAAAACAATCCAACTATTGAAAGACAGCTTGGATGCATGTGAGGTTTGTCATATATATTTATAATTTTCTAGTTGGTAATGCATTACCATTGTAGGAGTAAAAGGAACAACTATATTTATATATATAGTACAACCTCGCTTAACGCAACTAATAGAAACTTACTCAGTTGCGATAACTGAGTCACAATTTTTAGGGTCATATTTTTCTTTTATGGTTTAAATTGAAAAAAAAAAAAAATTTTTAACGCACATTTAAATCATTTATTTAAAAAAAATCACTATTTTTCTTTAAAATAGCAAAAACCCCTATTAATAAATAAAAAACAACACGGAAATTTTGAGAATTCTTTGTCTAGCGGTAAATACTAAACTAATTTTAAACGCAATAGTTTTGGGCATCAGTAACATTAAGCAGCGATTTCAGTGGTTCAAAAATTGTGAGCAAAACAGTGAATTTATTATTGATTTCATTTTAAATTTAATGGTAAAAACACGCTAAATACTCTTTGATAAACATTAGTATGTAACAAAAATATTAAACAAAGTTTGTTCCTCACTTTTAATTTGTATCAATTGATTTTTTTAATTAATTAATTAATAAATTTTATCAAGTGATAATACTTTCTCTAAAGAAAAAAAAAATACCGTAGAATCTGAGACATTTTCTGTAGTAAAAGTGTCTAAGAAATATGAGGCATTCTTTTATTAGAAAAAAATCTGAGATTCTTAGAAATTTTATCTATAGAAATTTGGTTATATAAAAATGTTTTAGATAGCAAAATGTCATAAATTCGCTTTAAAGCACAATATAAATTAATTTTATTTTTTTCGATTTTTCGTTAGCGCATAAAAAATTTAAATAAAATAAAACGTAAATACAATATTTGCATAACTTGAGTTTTACTTGAACGAACCACAGTGTTCTAATTAAAACAATTGGCCGCATATTGAGGTTTTGGTGTACATCATAAATTTATTTCAATTTTAACTGTGAATTTCCTTTCTTAACATCAATTTTGTATTAACATATCTGTGATATCTTGTTATTTTTATCGTAGTTTATGTAAAATTTTATGCGCTGGTCGCATCTTTTAAAATGTCTATTTGTTATATGTCTTGTATTAGTTTATATACGTATAAACTTTATATCAATGTCTATGTAAATAAATGTACATTTGTAGTTTAACATTCGTGTTTGTCTTTTTTTTTATTGTACTGTATTAGTACGTTCTTAGAACAAACAGAAAAAAAAATAAAAAAAAAAAAAAAAAAAAATCTAACAACATCAATGTTAATTTAATGCCTGTATCTTAACATTCGTATTTGTCTTATTTATTGTACTGTGTCAGTACGTTCGTAGAAAAATAAAAAAAAATAAAAAATAAAAAGCAAAGAAAAAAAATACAAAAAACAGAAAAAGTAGAAAAAAAAAGAATAGAAAACAAAACGAGAATTAAAGGAAAAGAAAAAAAAGAAATTTAACATTGTTTTTATAAAAACAACATCGTTTATTTGATTTGGACTAAAAATCACAAAAAGAACCCAGTGTTCAAGGTGATTTTTTACTCTTGGCTGCCCTTGTCGCTCTGTATGAACGACAATTTCGAAGAAGAAGAAGAAGAACATCAATTATGTTTAAAGCATTTAACGAAATATTATACAGTTTAGTAAAACCACCCCCGCCCGTACCGCAAAAAAAAAATTGTACATATTTAAATTTACAACAACAATTGTTTTATCTTAATTAACTTTAATTTTATATTAATTTAAATACAAAACAAATAATAACTTCTAATAATATTTACAAATTTCATTACATTTGTATTAGCAAATTCATTTACACTTAAAAATATACAAATCATTAAAAAAGATTTTCAATGTTGAGTTATTTATTCTTCATTCCATTTTATATAAAAATAATCTAAATATTTGTCTAACAGCAGCATCCAAAAATATCGTCCAAAAGCAGAATCCAAAAATAGCGTCCAAAAGCAGAATCCAAAAGCAGCGTCCAAAGCAGAATAAACACACAAGCTAAATATATTTAGACATAAAAAAAATAGACTTTGTTTTGCTTTTTTTGGATATACATAAAATAAAAAAAGCCATTCGTTGTCCAAACAAACACTTAAGCTGCTAAAATATCTTGCTATTTTCATTTAGCTTAATGTTATAAAAAAAATGGATTGGTATATTTTTGGAATAGCCATCAGACAAGAAAAAAAGATATGTCCAAGCTTTTAAACCCTGCTTTTCAATTCATTTAAAAAAGTTTTTTCTTTTTTTAGTTGCGTAATTTTATAGGTAAAAATAAATATTCTATATTTTTGTATGATTATAAGAAGTGGAAAAATATAGCTCGTGTTGACTTTTTTTGAAAAAAAAAAAAATAGTATCTCTTTAAAACAATAGCCCGATTCATAGTGTAGGATATTTGCACTGATAATGTGGTTTAATTGGGAAAACACTAAACAATGCATACAAAAGTTCGGTAAAGTTTAGCCAAAATTTGGAAGAACCCCAAACAGTGGCCGAGCGTCACTTTTTGTCAAACTACGTAACCGAACCCGAACGTTCGGTCGGAAATGTATGCTATGCAGATGCATAGCATATATGAAGGTTAGACTGCCCAGAAAAAAAGCGAAGTTTTTATTTTCTTGGGGGATACCTGCAAATTTTGTTCCTTTTTGTGCAAAAAAATTTCGGTTTTTTTTTGGGATTTTTAAAATAATATCTAGAGGTCGCGATCTCGCGTTTTATAACGATTTATTTTTTTTGAGTTTTTTATTATTTTAAATTGTTAAATATGATTAATATGATAAAATATTAATAATTTCAGACAAAAAAAAAATTAAATTAAAAATTAAATATCGCTCATTCCATGAGATGTCTCCCAGCATCTAATCAAATGTTCCTTAATTTATTTGAAATTTTGCACACATGAACACTATGAAGCTATTAAAATATATCAGTTGTTAGTTCCGAGAAAATCCGTGAATTCGCGAATATATTCGCGTTCGCGAATTCGTGGATTTTCGCGAAACTAAAAACGAATTTTTTTTAATTGCTCCATAGTGTACCTGTGTGCGAAATTTCAAATAAATTAAAGAACATTTGATTAGATGCTGGGAGACATCTCATGGAATGAGCGATATTTAATTTTTAATTTATTTTTTTTTTGTCTGAAATTATTAATATTTTATCATATTAATCATATTTAACAATTTAAAATAATAAAAAACTCAAAAAAAATAAATCGTTATAAAACAAGAGATCGCGACCTCTAGATATTATTTTAAAAATCCCAAAAAAAAAACCGAAATTTTTTTGCACAAAAAGGAACAAAATTCGCAGGTATCCCCCAAGAAAATAACAACTTTGTTTTTTTCTGGGCAGTCTAATGAAGGTGTATGACATTTACATATTCACACAGAGTTGCATACATTTACATATATGGAATATTACATTACTTGTGTATGTTCATTAGGGAGCTCCAAAAAAATTAAATTGGTAAATATTAACCGTAACTCCCCCTAGAAACATGCATTTGGGTGTAAAAATATGTTTTGCAAAATTATAGGGTAATCGGATGTGGGTAAGGCGTGCCACATCGGCCCTGAAGTTTGAAAAAAGGATTACAAGGGGAAAATAAGACTTTTTTTCATTTTCTAAATTTTTTAATATTTTGAGTAAAGTTTGAATTCAAATGGTCACTGAATTTTGATTAAGAGTTAATTGTCTATCAAATAAGGTATTAAAAATTAAAATCGGTTGAAAATTAGCCGAGTTATTACAACTTCCCCCGGCAACTCACGTGTGGCAGACCACTTGATCAAGGAATTCGAGCCCCATTTTTGAAATTTATTGAAATTATCTACTGTAAGAACATTTTTTTATTCTTCAAGGTTCAATGTACTTAGTAGAGTCCGACCGAAACCAGTTTTCGAAGCCGAACCGAAACCGAACCGAATATTCGGCCGAAAAAGTAATATTCGGCCGAAACCGAACCGAAACCGAAACTTACAAAAAATTACCGCCTGGCATGAATAAAATTATTAAAAAGTTGTTAAAGATTAATATACAGCATATAATGCTTTTAATCCATAGGAATTGTTGTATTTTTGAAAAAAAATATGTTTTTTTAAAAACTTACAAAAAAATTGTATATTTCATTTGCAGATTAGGAGAAAATAATTTTTGAACTGAAACAGTTTTACATTTATTGCATAAACTTGTAATATTTTCTTCAATCGAACTGAAGCAAGTGTAATGAAATACGAAATCAAAAAATTCTGCGATATTTTTACATATTTTTTAAAATACCAAAAAGTTTCGGTTTCGGCTAATATTCGGCCAAAATTTTGCCGAATACCGAATAGAGGCCGAAACCCCATTATTCGGCCGAAACCGAGACCGAAACCGAATATTCGGTCGGACTCTAGTACTTAGATAATGAGTATTTATCATATTGTTCGTTGCTAACTTCTTTTAATTTGATGCTAAAAAGGTCTGAAATTTTAAGCACTGTTTTCAAATTTTAAACTTTTTTTTTTGTTAAAGAAATTTAAAAAAATTCACTATTGGACTTAAAGGTTTTGTTAAGCACATATAAGGAAAAAACCCCTCCAAAAATTATGGGCATTCCTTTTTCCATTTGGCTAGTCCAGCCATTTGATTTCGGCGGATTTGGGGAAAACAGTGATTTTTGTCCCTTTTTTAGCTTTTAGGATTTTTTTTAGTTTTTTTTTAACAAAGTTCATATTTTTTGGCCCGGATTATTATAACACAAGGAGCACTTCAATACATTAATTAGGGAAAAATTGAGGTATTAAAAATTACCCCTGTTAAAGGTCAAAGGTCAAATTTTAGGAGATTTTAAATTTTTAAACATTTACATGTATTTCTGAGCGGTTATAGAGGAAAATACCTAATATTATTTGACAAGGTATAAAAATAAGTTTTTATTTAAATTCAGAACATTAACCCTTAAGTGCTGTTGGGTCAATATGATCGTGAAATAAAGAATACACTTAATGTTTTTTTTATGAAAATATTTCAATATTAATAACAAACATACATTTTTAAAAATTATTGCAGATTTAAAATATTATTTATTATGTAACACATTTTCATTAATAATCTTGTTTCTTTTTAAATTTGAAAAAGTCCATTGTATCAGTTTTTTAGTCCCCATTGGTCTGGGTACTTTTTTGTGTTCTTTTGTATTGTTCAACACTGTTATTCACAATGTAAACAGAAACAGCTGATTGTCAACATAAAAGTTTAATTAAGTCACGTAATTTTGATAACTCTTAAATGATTCAACTATAGGCGTGTTTTTTTTAGAGTTTTTTATGTATAACTATAACTACACACAAAATAAAATCGAGGTAATATTACCTAAAATTATAGTATAAAAATACCTTAGCGCCAGGCAAACGGGGCATTTGCTAAGTTAAAAGGTAATATTACTTAAAAGCTAAGGTAATTCCTATGTTCGAAAATTTATTATGGTTGACAGAAATCTACCTTAGCTTTTTAGGTAAAATAGCATTGATAAATAGGTGATATTACGTAAATAATTTGGTAGTATTACCTTGCATTAGTAATGGCTTTTTTACACCATTTCCTTTTAAAATTTAAATAAAAACTACGAAAAGTTTATTATTTTTAATTAATTTAATTTTTTTTTAATTTTTTGAATGTTTACAATTTTTAAAGAAAAGTTGATAATAAGAAAAATGTCTCAGAATTTTATGAAGGATCTGAAAGTTTTTTGCTATTAAACATTTTTTCAATAGAAATACTCTCAGATTTTAAACTTTTCTACAGAAAATACTCAGTTTCTGTATATTTTTTCTTTTGAAAAATCTGAAATCTCAGAATCTGAAAATTGTTCTATAGAAACATGTATCACAATTCAGAATATGAAAACTTTTTATAGAAAAATGTGTCAGAATCTGAGAATTTTTCTAAAGAAAAATTATATTAGAATGTGATAATTTTTCTATAGAAAAATGTCTCAGGATCTGAGAGTTTTTATATAGAAAAAATGTCTCAGAATCTAAGAATTTTTCTACAGAAAAAAATGTTTCAGGATCTGAGAATTTTTCTAAAGAAAAAATTTTTCAAAATCTGATAATTTTTCTATAGAAAAAATGTCTCAGAATCTGAGAATTTTCCCATAGAAAAAATGTCTCAGAATCTGTGACATTTTCTATAGAAAAAATGTCTCAGAGTTTGAGAATTTTTCTATAGAAAAAATTTTTCAGAATCTAAGACTTAGAATCTGACAATTTTTCTATATAAAAAATATCGGATTCTGACACATTTTTCAATAGAAAAAATCTCAGATTCTGAGACATTTTTCTATAGACAAAATCTCAGATTCTGAGACATTTTTCTATAGAAAAAAATGCCAGATTCTGAGACATTTTTCTATAGAAAAAATCTCAGATTCTGAGACATTTTTCTATAGAAAAAATCTCAGATTCTGAGACATTTTTCTATAGAAAAAATCTCAGATTCTGAGATTTTTTCTATAGAAAAAATCTCAGATTCTGAGACAATTTTTCTATAGAAAAAATCTCAGATTCTGAGACAGTTTTCTATAGAAAAAATCTCAGATTCTGAGACATTTTTCTATAGAAAAAATCTCAGATACTGAGACATTTTTCTATAGAAAAAATCTCAGATACTGAGACATTTTTCTATAGAAAAAATCTCAGATTCTGAGACAGTTTTCTATAGAAAAAATCTCAGATTCTGAGACATTTTTCTATAGAAAAAATCTCAGATACTGAGACATTTTTCTATAGAAAAAATCTCAGATACTGAGACATTTTTCTATAGAAAAAATCTCAGATACTGAGACATTTTTCTATAGAAAAAAATCTCAGATTCTCAGTCAATTTTTTATAGAAAAAATCTGAGATTCTGAGACATTTTTGTGTAGAAAAAATCTCAGATTCTACGATATTTTTGTATAGAAAAAATATTAGATTCTGAGACATTTTTGTATAGAAAAACTCTCAGATTCTAAGACATTTTTCTATAGAAAAAAATCTCAGATTTTGAGACATTTTTGTACAGAAAAACTCTCAGATTCTGAGACAGTTTTGTAAAGAAAAAATCTCAGATTCTGAGGCATTTTTGTATAGAAAAAATCTCAGATTCTGATAAATTTTTGCATAGAAAAACTTTCAGATTCTGAGAGATTTTTCTATAAAAAAAATTTCAGATTCTGACACATTTTTCTATAGAAAAACTCTCAGATTCTGAAAGATTTTTCTATTGAAAAAATTTCAGATTCTGAGACATTTTTCTATAGAAAAAATTTCAGATTCTGAGACATTTTTCTATAGAAAAAATTTCAGATTCTGACACATTTTTCTATCTCAGATTCTGAAAGATTTTTCTATAGAAAAATTTCAGATTCTGAGACATTTTTCTATAGAAAAAATCTCAGATTCTAAGACATTTTTTTCCTATAGAAAAACTCTCAGATTCTATGACATTTTTCTATAGAAAAATTCTCAGATTCTGAAACATTTTTTCTATACAAAAATTCTCAGGTTCTAAGACTTTTTTTGTTATAAAAATTGTTTAGATTCTGAGGCGTTTTTGTCTTCAGAAAAATTTTCAGACTCTGTGACATTTTTTCTATAGAAAAACTCCCAGATTCTGAGACTTTTTTCTATAGAAAAGTTCTCAGGTTTTGAAACATTTTTTTCTATAGAAAACTCTCAGATTGTGAGACATTTTTCTGTAGGAAAAATCTCTAAATATCTGAGTATTTTTCTATAGAAAAACTCTGAGATTCTGAGATGTTTTTCTTTTCAAAAGTTTTCAGGATCTGAGGCATTTTTTTAATAGAAAATTATTCAGATTCTGTAAATTTTTTTTATATACAAATTCTCAGATTCTTTTCTATAGAATATCTTGAAAAAATCTCTGAATTTTCTATAGAAATTGAGACATTTTTTCTGTGGAAATTTTAAAAATATTCTTATATATAAAAGTTGATTTATCTTGAATATGTACATAAATCTTGATGGATCGAATAAACATCTTGATGGATCGCATAAAAAATCTTGATAGAATCTCTTGTTCACACGACATTTTTCTCTCAATATATTGATGTTATAACAATTAAATAAATATGTAAATCTTGATAAATCTGCATAAAAATCCTTGAGTCTTGTTTTCTCCACATCATTATTCACGATATCTAAACAAACGGAAAACAATAATATTTGCACTAATTTTTTTCGCAATGATATAAGAGATAAACTTACTGATTCTGTTTCTTAAGATCCGTTAATTTTCAGCTAGTTTTATTATTCCGTACAATTATAAAAAAATATATATGTATGTACATCAATAAACAAAATGTTGATGTTTTATTTTTTATTTAATTTTTAATAATTGTCAACAATTTCTAATTTCGAATTTTTACCTAAATTGAAAAGTAAAAGTTGCATATCCAATAGGCATTTAAATTACGTAGTGCTAAGGTAATAAACCTTATATTTTTGATTTCATAGAAAAAATAAATACCTATGCCAGCTAAGGTGTTGTTACCTCGATTATTTTTTTGTGTGTACTAGTAGTAAAAAAAACCGTATCACTACTTATCACAAAAATTCTGGCAACACTTTTAATTTCTAAAATGTACTTGGTATCACTTCATTTTAATGTATAAATATTTCTTTTTATTGAATTTATAGAATTAATAAAATTATTGTAATAGTTTTCTATTTTTTTTGTAAAGAATTTAAAATAATCAAACTAATTTTTGGAATTTTATTTGTTTATTTTTTTGACTTTTCGACATAAAGAACAGTGTTGGTAATTGAGAAAAACGAAAATTTTAAGATTTGGCACCACTTTTTATAAATACTTAACTTTTTAGAATATATAAATATCCCTACTTACCAAGTGTATATCTACTTAAATTTGTATGGAAAGTTTATAACAAACACGAAAAAAACACGCCTTATGAGTTAAAGAAATTAAAAGAAAAAATATTAATATAATAAAAGTAAAAGAAATAAAAGAAAAAATGGATTTAAGACCAAAAGAAAAGTTATTTTTGCTGGACTATGACGAAATGGAAATAAGTGGAGCTAAACTCCCATCAATCGGGCAAGTTTTGAGTGTATTACTATACAACGTGCGTAATGTAAAATTGGAAGTTCGGCCCAGTGCCTACTTAGTAATAAAAGAAGTAGAGATAAAATGGAGTAAGGCTCGGATTCCAATTAGGTCTTCGGACAAATCTGTAAATAAAATCCTTTCATTACATAATCAATGGCGGAACTTGCAAAAAAGTTGCAAACGTCGGTCATCACTGCAAATCAAACGTGAGCAAGACTTTGTTAATAACATGGATGATTTATTTGATATTGCTCATGAAAATGCAATTAATATGATAAGTATTGAGGAGGATAAATTATTTTTGATTAATCAAAGAAAAAAAGGGCGACCGGCTTCAATGGCAGGCAGTGACAAAGTTTTAGCGTATAAAGAAAACACGAAAATTCTTCGACAAGAAAAAGAAAATCGTAATCTCAATAAAAACAAGGCCAGCTTGCCAGGTACGTATGAATGTAGTTTAATAGAAATTTTAAGAAACGTTTTTGTGAGAGACCTGGGTGAATTATTAAACTAATAATTGTAATATAGGTAAACATTTTCTATAAATCTGAAAATTTATTATTAAAGGTTGATGGCGAGATTTTCTATTATTTTATTTCTATTTTTTACAGAAGATTTTGATAATATTGAGACTAAAATCATTTCAAGTGATGATGAGCCAGAGATCGCAATTAATTATAGCGCAGGCCCAAGTAATTCAAAGAGAAATAATTTCATTACACCAAAACTTGTTACGGTGTTAGATAAATGCAAGGTAAGCGACCGGGACACCGTGCGAATTCTTATAACGACTGCTGAAGCTTTGGGACATGACGTATCAAATTTGGTCATAAGTATTTCTAGTATACGACGTTGTCGTACACAAGTCCGTTTTGAATCTGGAAAAAAACTTGGTAAAAAATTTTTAGAAGAAGAACTGGATACAGTCACAGTACACAGGGATGGTAAAATTTTGCCATCCTTGACAGGTAATGATAAAGTCGATCGGCTTCCTGTAATTATAACCTTTAATGGAAGAGAGCAATTGCTTGGAATTCCAGCGATTTCCTCAGGCACGGGAAAGGAACAGGCCAAAGCGGTATATGCTTTACTTAAAGAATGGAATGTCGTCGAAAAGGTACCAGCTCTTTGCTGTGATACCACGGCTTCCAATTTGGGACGACTTCAAGGTGCTTGCGTATATTTGGAACAAATGATTGGCAACGATCTCCTTTATTTACCATGTCGACATCACATCTTGGAAATAATTTTGCGAAATGTCTTCGAACAAAAGATGCAAAAGTCTTCAGGCCCTAACATTCAAATATTTAATAAGTTCAGAGATTCCTGGAGCAAAATTAACAAAAAAAAAATTTAAATCTGGAATTGAGGATAAGCAAGTGAAGGATCTTATTGGGGATTCTCATGAAATCATACAACTTGCCAATCAAAATCTCAAAGAAAAACAGCCAAGAAATGATTACAAAGAATTTATCCAACTGGCAATAATTTTTCTTGGTGGAGCAATTCCAAACTTTTCATTCCGAATGCCGGGAGCACATCATCATGCCCGATGGATGGCTAAGGCGATTTATTGCCTTAAAATATTTTTATTTCGTGATGAATTTGAGCTACTTGATTGTGACAGGAATGGCATAAGAGATATTTGTATTTTTGTAGTAAAAGTTTATTTTAAAGCATGGTTTAAAGCATCAGTTGCTGTAGCAGCTCCAATGCAAACTTTAACGTTACTCAAAAATCTACATGCATACAGCAATATTGACATAAATAGAAGCAACGAATCAATACGCAAATTGTGTAACCATTTATAGTATCTATCGCCAGAAAATATAGGTCTGGCTTTTTTTTGACACAAACATATCTTGTGACACTAAAAGACGTATGGTCACCGCTTTAAATGAAAGCAGTGATAATGACACAAAGAAATTAGTAGTTCTTCCTCATAACATATGTCATTATATAGATAAAAACACAGAACACTTCATTTCGCAAAAAACACTTTCTTTTTTTACAAGATATTCGATTTCAACAGACTTCTTAAAAAAAGATCCAAAAGAATGGAATAACGAAACCACCCAGGCAGAAAAATACAAACGGGAGAGCGCTGGCAAAGTACCTTTTATGGTCGCTTGTGTGCTGGGAAAGCACCACAGTTTAGTACTCTCCCAGCGTCCAAAATGATAACCACGGTAAACGGTATGCCGTTGCTATTTTAAAGCGCTTTGAAAGCGCTTTTAAAACAAAAAATATGGTACTATTATAGCACTTTTAGAACAAAAAAAAATGGGACGTATCAAAATTGTATACATAAGTCCATAAGACACAACTTTTTTTGGTGTTTATTTGAATAAAGAAATTTATTAAATTAGGATAAAAAAATTTATTGACGCATTTATTAGGATAAAAAAATTTTGAACAAACTTTGAACAATTTTCTAAGTCCCGGAAAAATTTTTTTTGCAGTTTTCTTTGCGTTTTGGAATAAAAAATTTAATAAAAATGCTTTTAGGAAAAAATTTGGAAAAGTCCCAAAAAGAAGTGGTGTATTGTACCGAAACGGGTATGTATCCGGAGTTTAAGGGTGATGTATCCGGAGTTTAAGGGTGATGTATCCGGAGTTTAAGACACTTCCTCACGAAAGAAACAGGTGTTTTTACATAAAAGGTGTCAAGTTTGTAATATGTAGGTCATTGTGTTTAAGTGACATATCATGAGAACTATCAAGGATGAGCCACTTATCCTGCAAGGAAAAATAAAATTCCAATTGTTATGAAAACTAATAAATTTAAATGAAATATTTATACTTTGAACGGATTTAAATAGAAAAACATTGGCAAAGCGCTTAGAAAGCACTTTTTCGAATTCATACTACCTTCTACACAAAAAATAAAGTGCTTTGCCGAGACTTTTTCTTTGGAACGGTTGGCAGTTTCTGCCTGGGCAGTTATAATATTGGTATGGATATCGCTTCCAAACTTATTATTGTTAATGATTGGGCAGAAAGAGCAGTCAAGCTTATGGAAGAATATAACCAAGTATTGTCACAAAACGAGGAAGAAAAACAATTTATATTGCAAATTGTATCAGAGTATAGAAAACGTTATCCTGATGCAAAAAAAAAAAAACTTTAATAAATTAACAAATGTAATTAAATGGTTTTAAACAAATTTATATTTCTTTATAAAAAAAAAAATAAAATGAATTCAAAATATTTTAAAAAAATGTTTTATAAAATTAAAATACCGTTAAGCGTAAGTATAAAGTATGTTTTTTAAAAACATGTAATAATATATTTTTATTTC
The DNA here is from genome assembly GCA_963921195.1 of Pegoplata infirma. Lineage (NCBI taxonomy): Eukaryota > Metazoa > Arthropoda > Insecta > Diptera > Anthomyiidae > Pegoplata > Pegoplata infirma. The sequence continues at coordinate 76,087,835 of OY992538.1, read as the reverse complement.
ACGGAAAAAATATCAGTATATTTTTATCAATGGGTCATATTGACCCAACAGCACTTAAGGGTTAATGTTCTGAATTTAAATAAAAACTTATTTTTATACCTTATCAAATAATATTAAGTATTTTCCTCAATAACCGCTCAGAAATACATGTAAATGTTTAAAAATTTAAAATCTCCTAAAATTTGACCTTTGACCTTTAACAGGGGTAATTTTTAATACCTCAATTTTTCCCTAATTAATGTATTGAAGTGCTCTACCTTGTGTTATAATAATCCGGGCCAAAAAATATGAACTTTGTTAAAAAAACTAAAAAAAAATCCTAAAAGCTAAAAAAGGGACAAAAATCACTGTTTTCCCCAAATCCGCCGAAATCAAATGGCTGGACTATCCAAATGGAAAAAGGAATGCCCACAATTTTTTAGGGGTTATTTCCTTATATGTGCTTAACAAAACCTTAAAGTCCAATAGTGGAATTTTTTAAATTTCTTTAACAAAAAAAAAAAGTTTAAAATTTGAAAACAGTGCTTAAAATTCAGACCTTTTTAGCATAAAATTAAAAGAAGTTAGCAACGAACAATACGATAAATACTCATCATCTAAGTACATTGAACCTCGAAGAATAAAAAAATGTTCTTACAGTAGATAATTTCAATAAATTTCAAAAATGGGGCTCGAATTCCTTGATCAAGTGGTCTGCCACACGTTAGTTGGCGGGGGGAAGTTGTAATAACTCGGCTAATTTTCAAGCGATTTTAATTTTTAATACCTTATTTGATAGACAATTAACTCTTAATCAAAATTCAGTGACCATTTGAATTCAAACTTTACTCAAAATATCAAAAAAATTTAGAAAATGAAAAAAAGTCATATTTACCCCTTGTAATCAGGGCCGATGCGGCACGCCTTACCCACATCCGATTACCCTATAATTTTGCAAAACATATTTTTACACCCAAATGCATGTTTCTAGGGGGAGTTACGGTCAATATTTAACAATTTCATTTTTTTGGAGCACCCTAATGTTCATATATGCTCCCATATACAGCGACGTATCCAGGATCTTGAAAACGGGGGGGCACAAATTCCAAAATTTTTTTGCCATCGCCTATTTATATTTATTTTTAACTAGCATTAGACATCCCCCTCCCCCCCCAAACTAGCACCCCCCCTCCAACCCATCAAGATATTATCTTTATTATTATAACAAAATGTCTTGGAAGACAGATTTTTTTATAAAAATTCTAAATATATCTCAAAATCTTTGTACAGGAAAAATTTTTAAATCTACGAATTTTCATTTGAAAAACTAAATTTTTGATGAAAATAATGTATGACTAATACTCAAATTCAGAGATTTTTTTAAGAAACGGTTCTTGAAAACAATATGTAACCTAAAAGTGTCGCCATCATCGATATATCCAACGCGCCTTTTTGTGGATCTAATGCTACATTTTCGTAAGTTAGCACGTTCCATTTCCGAAACATTCAAGTTTGAGGAGTTAAAAAAACATCTTTTTATTGCTGCATGTAAGAGTTATAAGTGAGAGCCAAAGGAAAAAATTTATTGTAATCTAAAAACTTTTCAGAATCTGAGAATTTCCTATAGAAATAAAATCTCAGATTTTAAAATAGAAAAAGTGTCTTAGAATCATGTAGTTTGAAAATTTTTTATAGAAATTTATTTTCATGATCCTGATATGTAATTTTTATTAGACAAAATCAATTTTATGTTTCTTTAACTTTAAACATATTTCGATGGAAATTACCTTTTTTATTTATTTTTTTTTAAATTTTTTATTAACTATTTTTGAGAAAGTTTATTCTAGCTCAAGGTCATATTCCATTTACTAATCATTACTATGATATTGTCCAAGTAACAATTTTCAAGAAACTTTTTATAAAGTTGTTTGTTTTAAATTGATTGGTTTGGTCATTTTGCAAGACTTACTCGACACGTGTTTCGGAATTCGTCAAATTCCATTGTTTTCGTTTTGCCTATTTACATACGAATATAAGACTTTATGTTTTGCCACAAACGATTGTCAATTTGCTAAATACTCTTGACAATGGAATTTGACGAATTCCGAAACACGTGTCGAGTAAGTCTTGCAAAATGACCAAACCAATCAATTTAAAACAAACATCTTTATAAAAAGTTTCTTGAAAATTGTTACTTTGACAATATCATCGTAATGATTAGTAAAAGAAATATGACCTTGGGCTATAATAATCTTTCTCAAAATAGAATTTTAAAGGTGGAATAATAAATAATTTTTATTAATTTAAAAATTAAAACAGAATTTTTTATTAACTTTTAAAATTTTTCAAACCGAAAAGGGGGGGGCACGTGCCCCCTGTGCCCACCCCCTGTATACGTCCATGCCCATATATGACATACATTTCCATATATTGTTCATATACTATCATACATGGAATCATGTATGAGCATTAGAGTGTCCCTTATTTTGGAAATGTTGAGACGGTACCCGCTAATTTTTTTCCATTTGACTTAAAAATAACTCAGGAAAAATTTTACGCTCCTACCACCACGCCTTCCCTACGCGACGGGGCTTAAAAAGCGGGGCCTTAAAAATCATTTTTCCATACAAACCAAAAAATTTTTTTTTTGATTTTAAATTTTTTTGTTATTAATTATTACTTTGTTAGCTTATTCACGACAAAAAAAGTTGATTTTGGTGGGATAAGGCTTTCAGCTCCAAAAAAGTTTTCCAAAAATTTAGAGCCGTTGGGGTCCTACGGTTAAAAATTAAAAAAAAATATTTTTTTTAGTTTTGACAAGCAACGGTTTTAGTTGTTATGTTGCTTTTAATGATATACATATATTAAAAAAAAATATTATTTGTATCTGTGACATCCTCATCGTGTTTTAAAGAAGGGTAAAAAATGCATTGTTGAAGTTTTTCGATACACGATAAAATTTGTTTATTTATAATTATATAATTTATTTATAACTTTTTTTCATTTTCCAGATTTTTTATTATTTTTTCGGATTATAATTGCTTATTTATCGTAGATTATGTTAAAATATTTATGTTAAACTAAATAAGATTAAACCGAAAATAAATCCACTTATTGAAAAACACAGCATATGCTTAACTTTTTAGCCAAATCGGACAAAAAATTTCCCGTGCCTTTGGGGGTTAATGTTTAGCCCCAACAAAATTTGTATACCCTCCACTCTAGTGATAGAGGGTATATATAAGTTTGTCATTACGTATGTAACACATCGAAATGTTGGTCTAGGACCCTATAAAGTATATATATAATCAATTCCATGAGAAATCATGAAAAAATGCGCATTTTCTGACCGGGGGTCTTCTGATTTTTGTTATATTTGGCACACAGAAGCTCTATGGCGCCGTTTAAATATTTCATTTATCAGATCCAAAAAATAAAAAAAAAATAGCGATTTTATTCGCGATTTTTATTTTTTGAAAAACCAAAAAAAATCCAAAATCTTTGCAATTTTAAATAGCTTTATTTTTTAAGTACTTATTGTATCTTTATGAAATAAAGCGCAAAATGATTACACGAATTTTTTTTTATATTTAAAAATATAGAAAAAAATGGTGGTGTTAAAGTGCATTTTGCATGTAAATGCAGTTTTTAAGTGCATTTTGCAAAACGTTTATCTCATTTGATTTTTATTAAAATAACATCCCAGGCAGAAAAATACAAACGAGAGAGCGCTGGCAAAGTATCTTTTATGGTCGCTTGTGTGCTGGGAAAGCACCACAGTTTAGTACTCTCCCAGCGTCCAAAATGATAACCACGGTAAACGGTATGCCGTTGCTATTTAAAAGCGCTTTGAAAGCGCTTTAAAAACAAAAAATATGGTACTATTATAGCACTTTTAGAACAAAAAATGGGACGTATCTAAATTGTATACATAAGTCCATAAGACATAACTTTTTTTTGGTGTTTATTTGAATAAAGAAATTTATTAAATTAGGATAACAAAATTTATTGACTCATTTATAAGGAAAAAAAAATTTTGAACAAACTTTGAACAATTTTCTAAGTCCCGGAAAAAAATTGTTTGCAGTTTTCTTTGCGTTTTGGAATAAAATATTTATTAAAATGCTTTTAGGAAAAAATTTGAAAAATTCCCCAAAAAATGGTGTATTGAACCGAAACGGGTATGTATCCGGAGTTTAAGGGTGATGTATCCGGAGTTTAAGGGTGATGTATCCGGAGTTTAAGGGTGATGTATCCGGAGTTTAAGACACTTCCTCACGAAAGAAACAGGTGTTTTTAAATAAAAGGTGTCAAGTTTGTAATATGTAGGTCATTGTGTATAAGTGACATATCACGAGAACTATCAAGGACCGGCCACTTATCCTGCAGGGAAATAAAAAATATCCCAATTGTTATGAAAATTAATAAATTCTAATAAAAAGTTTATACTTTGAACGGATTTAAATAGAAAAACATTGGCAAAGCGCTTGGAAAGCACTTTTTCGAATTCATACTACTGTCTACACAAAAAAAAAAGTGCTTTGCCAAGACTTTTTCTTTGGAACGGTTGGCAGTTTCTGCCTGGGATAATTACTTTACTACAAAAAACTGTCCTCTGAACCAGTGGCGTACCGAAACCGAAATGATTTCACAAATTTCAGGATTTGGCATCAAAAAACAAGTACTATATTAAAAAACTTCTTAAAAAAAATCGAAAAACATTAAGAATCTAAAATTTTTTGAAGAAAAATGTTTTGAAACTGAAAATTTTTCTGTTAAAAAAATTTAAAAATCCGAAAATTTTTTTTTTTTTTAATTCCGTTTTATATATTGTTGGACTTTATTTTATATTTTATAACTGAAGTTTTTATTTATTTCGGTTTGAGTCCATATTAATTACTTCTGAGAAATAATTATTTTTGTTGTACAATGAGAAAATCTGAAAAAATTAATTGACAACACAGGCTAAGTGGAGATGTCGACAGCTTTCGGAAGAAGCCACCCTTCCTTCGTCAGCACTCTTCGATTGTCACTGAAGGTGTGTAAGATTAAGATCAGCTATTTAAACGTACATTAAGGTGAAAAAGCGAACGGGAATTATATCACATTTCATTACCCATATGTTACGTTTAGCACGAACTTAATGAATCTATTAGAGCACCCATGAAATACTCTGGTATGTCAAAAGTATTAATTTTTCCGCTCCCCGCGCAATTTCCGGTAGTTTGGACGTTAAAAATAATATCCGTGCTAAAACTGGTCCTATCGGATGAAAACAGGCCAGTCACTTTCGACTTTTAGCCCTAAACATGGACTGAAATTAATACAAAAATTGTTAACGCTATAACTTTTAATCTAAGGGCTTTACGAAAAAAATGCATATAATCATTTTGATGCAGAACCAGATGACAAATATTTTTGTCATACACCATTTCCAGATATATATAGACGATCATGGTGTTTTAAGCGATCAAAATCAAAAATTGTGACACAATCATTTTTCAAACGGCCCTCGTTTATTTATGCATGACTGTATTTCGGTTTGGTCATCGCAGGATCGTAGGGTGTTATTAGTAGTTTAACCTGGGAAAACAGTTCCAAGCAATCTCATGTCTGCTAGTCAAAATATTAAGGTCAAAGTTCACGATTTTTTTTATATTTAATTTTTTTTGAAAATTTTTGCCTTAAAATACGTCGCACTCAATAAATGTTTTCACATAACTTGCAGAGCAGAAAATTTCCGAAAAATATTGATATAACAATTTTTTTTTTGTCTGATTGACTGTTTTTGAGAAATAAAGCAAAATGTCGAAATTTTACAAAAACTTTATATAAGAGTGGCACTTAAAACTAAACATTAGATTTTTAATGTATTGGGGTCGGAATATTGTGTAACTTGGTCTAAAAAAAATATAGTAAAAATTTCAGAAAAATCGAAAAACTATATTCCATGAGGTCTAATTTACGAGTATTGGACCAAAAGACAATAAGTCAAAACAAAAATATTTTTTTGGGGAAATTAATTAAATCATATTATTTATTTAGCATTTACTCAAAATAAACTTTGATTAAAATTAACTTTCTATGACACCATTAACCCGTGCAAAATTCTATACAAAAAATTACCATGGATTTTGGGGGGTACTTCAAATGCGAATTTTCGATATTTGAAAAATTTTATTTTATAAAATTCAATAAAATTAAAAGAGGCTTATTTGAGGTTTATTAAACAAATTTTATATGGAAATTCCATTAATCAACCTATTATTAATCGCTTCAATTTTTTATGAATTTGGACACTTAAATTTTTGTTTTTTTGTGGACTTCAAGGACATTCGAATTTTACAAATATTTGTGAGTATGGATTTTCGAATCATATGTATGTGATTAGTTGAAATATTAGTTTTCAAAATTTGGTTTAATAAAATTTTTAATAAATCGAAAATACTCATTTGAAGTACCGTTAAAATCCATGGTAATTTGTTGCATAAAATTTTGAACGGAGTTAATGATGCCATTTTCTTTTATCCTAGTATTTTTGAGTAAATGCTGAATAAATAAAAAAATACTATTTAAATTTTTTCATAAAAAATATATTTTTAATAAATTATGGTATCTGCCCAAAATTAAAAAAAAAAAAAATGGTAAGGGTTAGAGTTCTTCGATTTTCCTTAAATTTTTATCATATCATTTTTAGACCCAGTTTCACAATATTTCGACCCGAACACATTGAAAATCTAAAGTTTAATTTTAAGTAGCACTCCAATACATAGTTTTGGCAAAATTTCGATATTTTGCTCTATATCTCAAAAACAGTCAATCAGACAAAAAAATGTAAATACAAATATTTGTAGGAAATTTTCATTTTTATACGTCTCGTGACAACATTTATTGTCTGCGACGTATATTAAAGCCAAATATGATCACAAAAACTAAATAAAAAGAAAATCATGAACTTCTGACTTACAGACATGAGATTTCTTGGAACTGTTTTCCCAGTTTAAGCTACTTAAAATATCCTACGATCATGTGATGACCAAACCGAAATACAGTCATCCATAATATAACGAGGGCCGTTTGAAAAATTATTATGGCACAATTTTTGATTTTGATCGCCCAAAACAACATGATGCGCCATAGATATCTCAAAATGACATATAAGAAAAATGTTTGCCATCTGATTCTGCATCAAAATGATTATATGAATTTTTTTTGTAAAGCCCTTAGATTAAAAGTTATAGCGTTTTAAATATGTGTACTAATTTTAGTCCATTTTTAGGGCTAAAAGTCGAAAGTGACTGGCCTGTTTTCATCCGATGGGTCCAGTTTTGGCACGGATATTATTTTTAACACCAAATCTACCGGAAATTGCGCGGGGAGCGAAAAAATTAACACATTTGTATTTATGGGTGCTCTAGAATCTATTTTTAACTTTTTTCCAACACAGTTGTAATTTCTTACACAGTAGTAGATTTTCTCAGAGTTGCAACCCTTAGTAGGACTTTTCAAGTCTTGAAAAATGTCCGTTAGGTTTGAATTTATATTTCGTATTTCTAATTCTTAGAAATATTACTAAATTGCATTGTACCTTATGAGTTGAGTTTTAATTTCGTTTTATATATTGTTGGACTTTTTTTATATTTTATAACTGAAGTTTTTATTTATTTCGGTTTGAGTCCATATTAATTATTTCTGAGAAATAATTATTTTTGTTGTACAATGAGAAAATCTGAAAAAATTAATTGACAACACAGGCTAAGTGGAGATGTCGACAGCTTTCGGAAGAAGCCACCCTTCCTTCGTCAACACTCTTCGATTGTCACTGTAGGTGTGTAAGATAAAGATCAGCTATTTAAACGTACATTAAGGTGAAAAAGCGAACGGGAATTATATCACATTTCATTACCCATATGTTACGTTTAGCACGAACTTAATGAATCTATTTTTAACTTTTTTCCAACACAGTGAAAAGACTTGAAAAGTCCTACTAAGGGTTGCAACTCTGAGAAAATCTACTACAGCGTAAGAAATTACAACTGTGTTGGAAAAAAGTTAAAAATAGATTCATTAAGTTCGTGCTAAACGTAACATATGGGTAATGAAATGTGATATAATTCCCGTTCGCACCTTAATGTACGTTTAAATAGCTGATCTTAATCTTACACACCTACAGTGACAATCGAAGAGTGCTGACGAAGGAAGGGTGGCTTCTTCCGAAAGCTGTCGACATCTCCACTTAGCCTGTGTTTTCAATTAATTTTTTCAGATTTTCTCATTGTACAACAAAAATAATTATTTCTCAGAAATAATTAATATGGACTCAAACCGAAATAAATAAAAACTTCAAATCTGAAAATTTTTTCTTAGCATTTGAAACTTTTCAACTTAAGATTCTAATGAAAAAAAATCTTAAAACCTGAAGTTTTATGTACACAAAAAATGGACCTAATTGTAAGTAAAATGTAGTCAAATCTTCAAATGCAACTTTGTCTTTTAGAAAAATGTCTCAGAACGAGACTATTTCTTAAAAAAATGGCTCAGAATCTTACACTTTTCTAACAAAAAATATCTCAGAATCTAAAACTTTCTATAAGAATGTCTAAAAATCTAAGACTTTTTCTATAGGAATAATTTCTTAAAATATTTGCCTTTTTCTAAGAATCTAAGACTTTTTCTATAGGAAAAATGTCTCAGAATCTGAGACTTTTACTATAAAAAATTCTCAGAATCTAAGGCTGAAAAATGTTTTAGAATCTGAAAACTTTCTATAGGAATAATTTTTCTAAATCTAAAAAATGTCTCAAAATCTGAGATTTTTTCTATAAAAAAAATTCTTAGAATCTGAGGCTTTTCTGTATGAAAAATGTTTTTGAATCTGAAAACTTTCTATAGGAATAATTTCTCTGAATTTTTCTTACAATCTAGGAAAATGTCTCAGAATCTTATACTTTTTTAAGAAAATTGTCTCGGAATCAACGAATTTTTCTTAAGGAAAATTATCTCAAAATCTAAGATCTTGTTTATAGGAAAAATGTCTAAGAGATACAAGCTGAGACTTTTTGTATAGAAAAATGCTTAAAATCTGAGATTTTTTCTATTGTAAAAATATATTTTTCTATAAGAATAATGTCTCAGAATCTGAGTATTTTTCTATGGGAAAAATATTTTAGAATCTGAGACTTTTTCTTTAGGAAAAATGTCTCAGAATCTGAGGCGTTTTCTACATGAAAAATGTTTCAGATTCTGACAATTTCCTATAGGCAAAATGTCTCAGAATCTGAGACTTGTTCTATAGGAAAATGTCTAAAAATTTGAGACTTTTTCTATAGGAAAAGTGTTTAAGCATCTGAGACTTTTCGATAGGAAAAATGTCTCAGAATCTAAAAATCTGCAGAAAAAATGTCTGAGAATCTGAGACATTTTCTATAGGAACAATGTCGAGGAATCTAAGATTTTTTCTTTAGGAAAAATGTCTCGCAGTTTGAAACTTTTTCTATATGAAATGTCTATGAATCCGGGAATTTTTCTTTAGGAAAAAGATGTTATAATCTAAGACTTTTTTTATACGGTTTTCTGTTTTAAAAGGTCTCAAAATCTGAATTATTTTTCTTATAGAAAAAGCGAAGATTTTCTCAGAATCTGAAACTTTTTGTGTAGAATGTTTCAGAATCTGAGAAAATGTGCTAGATTAGAAATATCTCAGATTGTGGGGAAATGTCTTACAATCGGAGTCTTTTCTTTTGGAAAAGTATTTTATGAATATGTTTATAGAATCATTTTCTAAAGTGACTTTTTCCCGAGAAACGTTTTCCATTGGAAATATGATTTAGAGTCTTTGACTTTTTCTATAACAAAAACTGTTTTAACTGGAAATTGTCATAGAATCTTAGACTTTTCTTTGAAAAAAAATTCAGACTCTGATAACACCGCTCAACAAATCGAAGGTTTTTGGCTCCGGGTTGAAGTTTGATATAAAATTTTTAAAGATTTTGACTCGCTGATTCCAAATTCGTGCTCCAAATTTTTCCATCACATCTAGATTTTAATTATTCGCGGTTGAAAATGCGAAAAAACGCGAATTTTGCCTTTTTTGAAAGCCTGCACAGCAGCCGCTGGGTGGAATAAAAATCTGGTATAAAGCGTGAGAGTAGAATTGAACTATGATCTCAAAAATATGATCAAAAAAATTTTAAGTTGTTGCACTATTATTGGCCAAACATGCATTTTAAAAAAGCACTGTCAAAAAAATTAGAAAAAGCACCATTTTTAAAAGGCTCTAATACAATAACCAGATGATCAATCTGTACTGTGATTAGCTCAAAATTTAGGCAAAAGTTCAGTCTATCTTATAGACTTTTAAACCCATTAAATATACACTCATAATAATAACTCTGTAAAATACTCTGTAAAATGACTGTAATCTCCATTCAACAGATATTTGACAGAGTTTTCTGTCAAAATACAGATTTAAAGAAAAAACTTTGTATTTTGTTGTGACAAAAAAACAAAGTTTCCTCTGTTATATTACTTTTTACTTTGTAATCTTAATTTTACAGATAACTAACAGAGTTTTCTGCTAAAATACAGATCTAAGCAAAATATTTCGTATTTTTTTATAACCAAAAAAGTTTTCAGTTTTGAGTAGTTTTTGTTTTTGTTACCAAGCATCAAAATTTTATCTGTATATTTTTTTTTGAGAAAAAGTTGAAAAAGTAGCAAAAAAGTTATCAAAATTTATTTTTCAGAAATCTTGTAAAAATTTTGCAAAATAACATGCATTTAACTAAACTCTGTAAATTTACAGAGTTTTTTCTGTATTTTTTTTTTTGCATCAAATATATGTACATTTCATAGTTTTCCTTGCTAAATGGTGGTTTATTTAACCAATATTTTACTAGAAACTCTGTAAATTAACAGTTTTTTTTTTGTCCAAATCATTTTACAGAGTTTTATGGTAAAATTACAGAGTTTTCTCTGTAAAAAAACTTTCATATTTATCCAATATTTTACTTTAAACTCTGTAAATTAACAGTTTTTTTCTGTCAAAATCATTTTACAGAGTTTTGTAGTAAAATTACCAAGAAATGTTGTTAGCTGGAAAAGTATGGTGTACTCTGTTAAATTAGCAGAGTTTTTCTGTAATTTAACAGAGTTATTATTTTGAGTGTATCTTCCGGTGTATACGAAAAATAACACAGAAATCTTAAATTTGTAAAATATTTATTTTTTTTAGTTTTTCTTTGAAAAATATCAAAAAAAACTAAGGATTTTTAAAAAAATTTTACCTTTTTTACAAAAATGGAAATTTTAACAGTATCATTTTAAAACGCAAGTAAAGTCCAACCAAACGTAATAATTTGAAAAAAATTGTGTTCTATGTTGGAGACCATAGACAAATTATACTTTTGCGCTTTATACCAGATTTGTATTCCACTGAATGGCTGCTGTGCAGGCTTTCAAATAATGCAAAAATCGTCATTTTTCGCATTTTCAACCGTGAATAACTAAAAATCTGGACGTGATGGGAAAATTTGGAGAACAGATTTGGAATCAGGAGATCAAAGTCTACTAAAATTTATCATCAGAATTCAAACCGGAAAATGAGTGTTGAGCGGTGTAATCTTCTTTGTAAAAATTTATCAGCATCTGATACAATTCACACTTTAAAAAAAGGGTTAAGTCTCTCAAGAAATATTAAAATATTTAAAAAATTTTATTTTTTTTTCCGATCAGTTTTAAACTTACACAAAAATAAAGAATCTGATTTGCTACATTCAGTTCAAGGCAAAGATCTAGAAAACATCTTCAACATATGCTATTATGTAAATTTTTTGTAAAAAAAAAAAAAATAAAAAAAATGTTGGGCCCCCACCGAAATAAAATCCTGGATACGCCCCTGCTCTGAACTTTGTGCACTATAAGTGATCTATTTTTAATATTTTTTTTTAAAAAAAGATTACCCAATTTTCCCATATAAAAATTTAAATTTTTTAAATAATACGAAAAACATGTAACATCGGTTTAACTTTGTATAGTTATATTTTCTTAAGTATTTGTCGTGTCTCATTGATCTAAAGAACATTTGAGTAGTACGATTGTCAATTTTCTTTATTTAATAATCGCAATCGGTCCACTTTTTTTCCTTTTTCATTATTTTTTAGTTTAGAATCTAAACTTTAGATGTTTGTCTACACACATAAAAAAAGAAGTGACGAATTTCGCAAATATTTGTAACTCATACGCTATGTTGAAACAAGAAAGTATAAGAAAATTACAATATTATTATGAAATTTAATATTCAAATACGATTTTCTAAAAAAAACGAAAAACGTCCCAGCAAAAACTAGGTAATGTATTGTGAAAAGTAATGACTGCCAATTTCATTACTTATAACAACTACTCATTACCCACTGCATTACTTTAGTTCAAAAAACAACTAGTGGCTTATATTGTAATATGTAATTACTTATTTGCAATAATATAAATAATAAGTTATTGAGAATGTTAAAAATAAATACTTATTTGCAAGTTCACTTGGGAAATTAAGTCCAATCAGAAAAAAACAATATTTGTTTCACATTTTTAGCTTAAAGTTTCGCGAAAACGAATAATCTAATGATAAATAATTACCTCAAACTCTGTTTGCAACTATTTATTTTATTCCTTATAAATAACTACTTATTTTACTCGTTATAGGTAAGTAGTTATTTATCTCCCTACTCATAAACTTGTAGGCACTAAATATTTTTGTGTCACGGCCTTTATAAAATAAGTACCCAGGTAGAAAAATACAACCGTTAAAACGCTTTAAAAGCGCTTTGTATGGTAGTACGAATGCTCTCAGACCATACTGAAAACCATCATCAGAGCGCTTTCAGACTGTCCTAATGATAACACCGTTAGACGGTTTATTTGAAGCGTTTTTAAAGACATTTATAATAATGATTTTAGAACGCTTCGTTATAGCGCTTTTAAAGCATTGCAAAAACCAAAAATGTATCACTTTTAAAACGGTATGTAAAGCAATTTTAAAGTGCTTTATATGCAAAAAAAAAAAAACAAGCGACTTGTTTTGGTCACGATAGACTTATCGGACTCATTTTCAAATTGTAGAAGAAGGTGTTCTGCAACGGGAAAACAAAATGAGTTTATTAATATAATAGGTATAAAGCATTTCTGATCTGACGAAAACTGCGATGTGTTTTATTTTAAATCTTTTGAAAAGATCTAGAAATTTTCTTAATTTGATGCTTTCGCGGTAAGGCAAACTTCACAAATATCAAAAAAAAATTGAAAAGGGTCTATTAACATAAATTTTACTTTAAAAATATAACGCGAAGGGACGAAATTAGGTTGATACCTAAAATTGTTTTGTGAAAAACACATACATGTTTTGGTCAAAGATATATAGTTGTTGGCCAGCATAATATTACCTTTCAATTCATTAAAAACTTTAATGGTGCTAAAATTTTTTTTCGAAACTCCTTTAGTCGGTTTTCCAACGCCGCTAAACATTTGCTGTAAACCAGGGGACATTATAACGGAAAGGATACTTCCAATGGCCTTATATCATACATGGGAATTTTTAATTGGCATTGAATTTTCATTGGCATTAGTTGGAACTAATGTCAATGCCAAAAAAAAGCATTAAAATTTATTGCCAATGACATTTTTTGGCATTGGCATTATTTGTACTAATGCCAATGAAACGGCACAAATGCCTAAAAAAACTATTTACAATTGATAAAAAAATAATTTTTTTACAATAAATATATATGTATTTTTTTTAAAAACTTAAAATGGCGATATATCGATAACTAAGCCAGATAGAGCAAAATGGAGGGCATCCATACTTTCGCGGGTCCTCTTCACATATGTTTACCCCCAATGGGTCCTAACTTTGAATCCAAAAAATTTGGGATTCCGGAAAATTTAAAAATGCTTATGTCTCGGTAAATATTGGTGACACAACAAAAAGTCCAAAAGCATTTTTGTAGCTCTTGGTTTCTAGAACTCGTCTGCCAATACTAGAAAACCCTCAGAGCAATAGTTTTTTAGTTATTCAGTTTCTAAAATTCTCAAGACCCTATTGGGCCCCTAAATCAACAACTTAACAGCAACGCTTCACGTTTTAAAACATTTCTTTTTGATGAATTTTTTCGAAACTAAACTTGTTTTGTTTAAATCGTATTTAAACGTTTCAACTATTTTTAATTTTTTTTTATAACTAATTTTTTTTTATTGTTTTATTTATACTTTATATTTTTTTTTTTTCATATATGTAATTCTAATTTAATGGTTTTTCGTTGTTTTTAGTTTTTTTTTAATTTTTTTCTTTCTTTCATTTGATTAAATTGTTTTTATCATTTAAATTGCTTATCATAATCATTCCTGTACTCTAATTATAAGATTTATCTTGTTGTGCAGGAATTAAATAATTAAATAAATAAATAAATAAAATAAATTGCAGTACCTGGAAAAATAAGCAAGATAATGCTAAAGGTATTTGAATTTTTAAACTTTCGGGACTGACAATTTTTTAGATTCTAAATTTTGACCTATTAGGGTCCACACATGTGAAGAGGACCGGCGAAACTATGGAGATTCCAAGAACCAAAAATGCCCTCCATTTTTCTCTATCTAACTTAGTTTTCGAGATATTATGCCTGTTCGTTTACCTAACTACAATCATCTCATTTTTACTACTTTTAATAAAGCTGGGAATTTGTAATACAAAAAGTAAACAAAACTTTCCAGTTGTAGTAAAAAAAGTAAGAAATTTGGGTAAACAAACAGACCTATAGCCATTTTAAGTTTTAACCAAAAAAAAATTTTCACAACTGGTTGCCGGAAATACGACTTTTAATATTGCTAATGCTTTGTTCTCATTAAGACATTTATTAATGCCAATGAAATTTTTCATAATTGGCATTACTAATGCTACTAATTCCTTAACGGGCATTGGCATTGATTGAAACAATGCTAATGCTAAAAATTTCATTGGCATTAGTTTCAATATAATGCCAATGAAATCGTCAATTAATTAGTCCATTTATTTAAATAGTCCCATGTATGCCTCATATAATGGGTCGGCCTTACATTTTAACCGCATCAGGTCACGCTGAATAACAAAAAAATTAGTAATTTTGATTAAAATGTAAATATAGAAAAATACATACCAGTGAATTGCAAAATTGCTGATCAGTTTTAACCTTGTTGTCAAACTCCTCAAACTTAACTAAATCTGTTATGGGGTCGTCTAGAGTTAATTCGCTTTTAATGTCGGCTTTTTGGTCGTCGTAAACCATATTTAAAAAGTAGTGTAAAAAAATGTTGTAAAAAAAATTGTATTCCTAAACCAACATAAATTTGGCGTAAAAGTAATCTCAAAAAGCTTTTTCAAAATGTTCATAAAGCGTTACGAAATAATGCTTTAAAAATGCTTTATTGTTGATAAGTCATGACTTTTTTTTTACCGTCATGAATTTATACTTGGAAGTGCTTTAAAAATGCTATTTTTTTATTACCGTCATGAGTTTCTACTTTGGAGTGCTTTAAAAACGCTTTTTTTTATAACCGTCATGAATTTCTACTTGGGTAGTGTTTCATGCAATGAGTAAGTACATACCAATAATTATTACTAATTACTGTACTCATTACCAGTAATGCAAAAATTTGCTGGGGTGCTTCTATTTTTTTGTGGATAGACAAACTTAAAACTTAAAAAAAAAATAACATAAAATGGCCGGCTTCTAGATAAATTGACATTTTTACAAAATTAAAAATTTCAGAACGGGTTCTGCCATTTTTCAAAAAAAATACAAAAATGTAAATTGTTGGGATTGTGGTGCATATCGTTATAATTTGATAAATATATTGTATCAAATTTTTATGAAAATCGGACAATTACTTTCTGAGATATTGATTTCAGAACTTCACAACTCATTTTTTTTAAAGGAAAAATAAAAATCGTAACAGCATATCTGAGTTATGTTTTTATTCTTTATTTTAAAATCAGCAATCGTTGCAGACGCTAAAATGTATTTTATAGGGATACATAACTGCATATCTCGACATATGCTTAGATTAAAATGTAATTTTGCAAAACGAAATAACAACATCAATGGTTTTCACCCTATATCTCCGTTGTCCTGATATATATCAACTTTTAAAGTAGCGAAGATTGTGTCGATAATAGTGCTTGAGATATTAACATGCCCAAAATGTTCAAATTTTTAAACCCAGAGTTGGTATTTAAAGTTAAAACTTAAAAATGCTCTCCTGAAAAGTAGTATAAAAACACTTATGCACTTATTCCTTTTTGCCACAGGTATAATTAAGGCAACTCCACACAAATTTGAAAATTTTTTCAATATTTAGCCACGCCTCCTTTTTTCTCTAGACATTTGGAGTGGAATGCCTCATATGTATATTTATGTGATGGTACATATGGTATGCATATTATGACGACAAGAACATGTATTATAATTTATTATAATCGTATGCTAAGTACGTAGGTGTCTACTACAAAGAAACCTGTTGAATTTTTTACATTATGAATTCATAACAAGTGCAACTAAATAGTATGTAAGTATGTAGGTACATACATACGTAACCTGACCAACCATCCCACCTTTCGCAGGATAATCCCGCTTTTTAAAGTCCAAAAACAAAAGTTCCGCTTGATCCCGCTTTTTGATTTTTAAATAATATTTTGAGTATGATTGTTCTGAAGTAATTTTAACCGATTTTTTTAAATTTTTACAATTTCTTATCAACCTTAAAAAAATGTAAAGAAAATTATTCCTAAAATTGTGTTGGAATTCGAAAAAATTTCCCATCAGTTTTTAAACGTTTAGTTTTGAAAAAAAAAATTAGTTTGATTTTAAATATTTTTTTTTTAAATTGAAAATTAAAAAAAAAGTAACTTATAATTCAGAAACAAATTTTTAAGTTTATTTTTATTTCAAGTAGTATTTTTATTTTTTCGAGACGTGTTCAAAAGGGTTGTCCTTATTTTGAAAAATTTAAATGACTGAAATAAGTACCTGGTAAATTTTTGAGCCAACTAATATTATTCAAAACCAGTAAAACCAGTACTAATATTATTCAAAACCAGTAAAAATGACTAATTTTAGAACTTTGAAGATACTAAAAAACTACCGTACTACTGGTAATTAGTAACTTATTAGTAGATTTTGTTACCAAATCACTTACTAATATTTTTACTGCAGAATTATTTAGAGTGTATGAATATACTCAAAACAAAATATTTTATTTTTTTTATTTTTTCTGTAAGTACAGATCGAGCACGGGCTCTAATTACACTGTGCTACAAATGACCAAAAATAAAATATGCAGGGGTTCTCATATGAAAATTCGGGTTGGTTGGAGTCCATAGAGTACTGATATACTCATAGTTTTTCTGGATCACTTCGTTAAGTACGTTTTTTATTGGCAAATGTGTTGAAAAACGGCAATTCTTAAATTACAATTTTAAAAAATTATTACTTTGTTAGTTTGCAACCGATTTTCGATTTTATAGATTTTTTTGAAAGGTATAAGTCTTACCTTTTAAACAAAACAAAAATATTAAAAATCTATCAAGAATTGGCTGAGCTACGATCGCTTAAGTAAAAAAAAATCCAATTTTTTGAAAAATTTGTCATATTCTTTATACTCTAAGTTGAAAGTGCATCATTAAACAATTTTTTTTATTATTTTTGTATAAAAGTATAGTAAAGTAGCTTTCCAAAACACCAAAAAACATAACAATCGGTTAAAAAATTAATGAGTTATGCTAAGTTTTGTGATAGGACATTTTTAATTTTTTTCAGAAATGCTTGTAATTCAGGTATTATTCATAAATGTTATTGCTAGTAGTAATTTTATGTGCCTATGCATATAAACAAGAGATGTTAACATAATTAGATTTGTGCGTGATTGATACATGATCACAAGTGAGCGTGACTGAAAATCAATTTTACTCACGTCGTTGTGCGTGAGTGGAATAAAAAAATGGGCGTATCAGTTGCTTCTAAATCCCATTTATAATGTTTTGGTTTTGTTTGAAAAATATAAGTGTTACTTCTTAATAAAAACAAGTGAGAGTGTTAAATTCGGCTGTGCCGAATCTATTATACCCTCCAAAATGTAAAAAAAAATTTAAAAAAAATTTGTTAGGGGCGTTTCTTTTTTTTTTTTGGGGGGGGAGGGGTTGATAGGGTCAGTGGTGGATGTTGACAGCACCTTCCCATCGCGATAAATTACCAAATGTTTAATTTTTTTTTTAAAATGCAAAAAAACATGTAAAAATGTGTATATTTTTAGAGGTTGGTTTAGTTCTTTAAGGGGGAACTTTTTTCCTCCTGGTCCGATTTGGCCAATTTCCGAACTTAAACTGCCTAGGAACATAACACATATTTGTGCCAAACTTAAGGGGTCTAGCTCTTTTATTTTGGACTGCATCGTGTTAACTACAGACGGACGGACGGACGGACATCGCTAGAATGTCTTAGAATCGATCACTGATCAATTATATATATACTTTATGGGGTCCCCGACCGATATTTCGATGCGTTACACACGGAATGACAAAGTGAGTATACCCCCATACTGTAGTTGGAGGGTATAAAAATGAGAATAGATTGAAAATAGGCTCGTTTAAGTAAAAAATATTTTTTGAAAAGTTATAACTGCAACATTTTTATGACAGGAAAAGTTGTGCGTTTGCAAACATTTTTGGAACAAAATTGTGGGATCATTTGATGGAAATTTTACCTA
Source organism: Pegoplata infirma (assembly GCA_963921195.1). Classification (NCBI taxonomy): domain Eukaryota; kingdom Metazoa; phylum Arthropoda; class Insecta; order Diptera; family Anthomyiidae; genus Pegoplata; species Pegoplata infirma. The sequence continues at coordinate 76,069,073 of OY992538.1, read as the reverse complement.
TTTATAAATAAACGTATGAGGCATTCCACACCAAATATCCATCATGTATCATATTGTATGAATAACCCTATATGGAGCTAAGAAAATTGCGTTTTTGGTTTTTAAATTTTTCAAAAACTTGACTTATAGCCGTAATTTCAACAAGCAGATAACTATCAGTACATAGATATCTACCGTGTAAGTTAAGTTTCGTAAACTTAACTCTTAGGTAACTATAATTTTCAATGTTAATTTACCGGCTAGGTAAAGATATCTATTAGGTATTTTACACCCGTAGTAACCTACTCGTTGAAGTTACGAGCATTAGGAGGTCAAATATTGGAAAAATGGTCAAATTTGTGTTGAGTTACCTTGTTTAAATATTTATTAAATTAAAACGGAACGCACCACAATCTCAAACATCGACAAATTTTTTTTTTTTTTTTTGCAAATTTTGCATTTTTAAAAAAAGTTAATTAATCAAAAATCCGGCCACTTTTTTTTAAGTTTAGATGTTTGTCTATCCACACAAATAAATTCAGACATATGTTTTTTTGAGAAAATCGCATTTGAATATTAATTTTCATAACAATTTTGTAATTTGCTTGTATTTTCTTGTTTCAACGTAGCGAATGAGTATTAAATATTTGCATTAGTCATACGCTACGTTGAACCAATCAAATTACTAAATTGTCATGAAATTCAAAATTCAAATGCGATTTCTCGAAAATACCGAAAAACACAATTTTTTTGTGTGGATAGACAAACTAGAGATGGGAACATGAGCAGATAAGAGCGTGAGTGTAACTGAATTCAATTTTACTCACGTGATTGTGAGTGAGTGTGAGAAAGATTATTGCGTGAAAGAGTGAGAGTGAGTTTATTTTTGCGTGAGTTTGCGTGATTTATTTTCTCTTCATATTTCCTTTCATTCCAAAAAAAGCAACAAAAAGTGTAAAATTTTGCTTAACTTCAGATTTCGTCCCGAAAAAATCAAAACAAATGTAAAATTTTAGATTTTGCTGAAAATTTTGAAAGATTTTTGAAACTTAAGTTTTTGAAATTTTTATACCCTACACCACACTGTGGTACAGGGTATAATGAGTTTGTGCTGATGTTTGTAACTACCCGAAGTATTGGTCCTAGACCCACCTTTAAGTATACCGATCGACTCAGAATCACTTTTTGAGTCGATTTAGCGATGTCCGTCCGTCTGTCCGTCCGTCCGTCCGTCCGTCTGTCTGTCTGTCTGTCTGTCTGTCCATGTAAACGGTGTAAACACGATACAGGTCGCAATTTTTAATCAATTGACTTGAAATTTGAAACTTAAGTCTCTCTTGGCCCAAGGACGAAGCCTATTGAAATTGGAAAAAATCGGTCCATATTTAGACCTAGCCCCCATACAAAGGTCCTCTTTAGTTTTGGCTCAAATGACTCTAATAACCGTATTATAGAAGGTATCGCTTTGAAATTTGGATGGTAAACATGTTTTGTCTTCACATATCATCATTCCGAATTTCAAAGAAATCGGACCAGTTCTTCTTGTAGCCCCCATACAAACCACCTTCCCGATTTTCACATAAATGTCTCAAATTTCATGAAAATAGGAAATATTTAATTAAAATTTTGTTTGTGTATGTTAAACGCGTACTTAAATAACCTTATCAAACCTGATAATCATCGAACCAGTTTTGGACTCAGGCCCCTTGTGAAAATTTCGCCCGATATTTAGTTAAAGCGGTTTATTGTCAACAAATAGAAGCCTATTTCACTCAAATTTGATTTGTGAGTGTTTTCTTCACTTACTAAAGGTTTTACAACATATAGATCTAATCGATCCATGGGACCCATTTTCCGGGAAACCTTGGTGTAGGGTATTATATGGTCGGTCTTGACCGACTATAATTTTCTTACTTGTTTTTAGTATAAATAAGAATATCTAGACTGTGAGCCAACGTTAGCGTGAGTGACTCTTGCGTCGGCGCACGTGAGTGTGAGTTGTATTAAATTTACCCACGTGATTGTGAGTGAGTGTTAGTAGAAAAATTATGCTCGTGATTGAGTGAAGTTAAAATTCACTCACGTGACCATCTCTTAGACACACATCTAATCTTTAAAAAAAAAAATAAAAAAAAAAAAAAAACAAAAGTGGGCGGATTTTTTAAAAATTTACTTTTTTTTAAAAAATGGAAAATTTCAGAACGGGTTCTGAAAATTTTTTTATTCCACTCACACTTTTTTACTCCACTCACACTGACACTCACTCACAACGACGTGAGTAAAATTGATTTTCAGTCACGCTCACTTGTGATCATGTATCAATCACGCACAAATCTAATTATGTTACCATCTCTTGTTTATATGCATAGGCACATAAAATTACTACTAGCAATAACATTTATGAATAATACCTGAATTACAAGCATTTCTGAAAAAAATTAAAAATGTCCTATCACAAAACTTAGCATAACTCATTCATTTTTTAGCCGATTGTTATGTTTTTTGGTGTTTTGGAAAGCTACTTTACTATACTTTTATACAAAAATAATAAAAAAAATTGTTTAATGATGCACTTTCAACTTAGAGTATAAAGAATATGACAAATTTTTCAAAAAATTGGATTTTTTTTTACTTAAGCGATCGTAGCTCAGCCAATTCTTGATAGATTTTTAATATTTTTGTTTTGTTTAAAAGGTAAGACTTATACCTTTAAAAAAAAATCCATAAAATCGAAAATCGGTTGCAAACTAACAAAGTAATAATTTTTTAAAATTGTAATTTAAGAATTGACGTTTTTCAACACATTTGCCAATAAAAAATGTACTTAACGAAGTGATTCAGAAAAACTATGAGTATATCAGTACTCTATGGACTCCAACCAACCCGAATTTTCATATAAGAACCCCTGCATATTTTTGGTGTAGCACAGTGTTATTTTTGTTATAAGGGTTCAAGTTGAAAAAATGCAGAAGAAAAATTAAATTTCTAAAAATTATTGACATTTCTGGTATATCCCATGCCGGTTTCAAACACCCCAGTTCATCATCAGTAGGATTTTAAATGTCGGTTTGTCTTGTTAATGAAAACTGTTTTTTATATATGTGAACATTTATAGTTTCTACAGAATAAATTTTGACAGTTTTCAATACTACAATTCTATTTCTAGCAATCTCAATCTCACTTCATACTTTCTTTCAACTTTTTTGGCTCTTACATTATTTCGCAAGGGTTACCAACATGATCTGGAAATGGCAGATACAAATGAAGGAATTTGTATTATCTGTTTCGGAAACGTGCCTTAGCGACATATTTTGTCAGTAATTTTATTTGATTTCTTCTGTAAGTACAGATCGAGCACGGGCTCTAATTATATTTTTGTTTAACGTTGCCCACACGTACTTAGATAAGAAATATATTTCGGTAACCCACATTAATTTAATACAAAATATAATTTTTTTAAACTTCCTCAAACAAAATTAAACGATATTTCAGCTCGTTTTACAAATCCAGGTTTGAGGAGCAGCGAAAACCCAAAGTTTTCAAAAAAAAAAAACCCTGTTTGAAGACTTTGACTACACTCATAGAAACCCTACATCATTCCTTACTAAAAATTTGATTGTTATTACTAGGGATGAGATTTTCATGCACTAAAAAATTGAAAATATGCGCTAAAAAATTCAAAATATGCACTAAAAAACCTAAAAGTATGCACTAAAAAATAAAATTTGTGCAATAAAAATCTTGTTTTCATGCGGAAAACTTCTAAAAAATAATGCCGGGTTTCAATAGAAACATTTATATCTTTATGTTAGCTAGATTTTTTAGAAACTAAAACAATCTAAAAAAAATTAAAATAATAAAAAATAAAATTATAATTTTCAAAATTTTTTTGAAACAAATAAATTTCAATTTGTGTTTTTGCTAATTTTTGCCAAAATATGCAAAAATATGCACTTAAAATTTAGAAATATGTACAAAATATGCATTTAAAATCAAAATATGCAAAAATATGAATTTTCACCGAAATATGCAAAAATATGCAAAAACAAATCAATGCCATTTTCGCGCAAATTTCTTGATTCGGAAAGATAATTGGTCGATATCGTTTTTAGACTATCTACAAAAAACATGCATTTGCATGGAAATCTCATCCCTAGTTATTACTAATTGTTAGTACTAAAGGGCGTTACAACTCGTTAGTAAATTTTTACTAACAAAGTTTTAAACAAGTAAAAAATTATAGTCGTTCAAGACCGAGCATATAATACCCTAAACCAGTGCTTTCCGGAAAATGGGTCCCAGTCTAAAGATGGACCGATTGGATATTTCTTTTGTAAGATCTTTATGTAGTGTCAAAAAAACACACACAAACCCAAATTGAGTGGAAAAAATATATTTTTGTTGCCAATAGACCGATTTAACGGAATATCGAGCAACTACGCCTATAGGGACTAAATCCCAAAATGGTCTAATATTAATAAGATTTGATTGGTTTAGTAAAGTATACTTTTAACGCATACTCATAAGGTTTTATTAACATTTTTATTTTTATGGATTTTGGAGATTTATTATTATCGGGAGGGTGGTTTGTATATCTTCTATATATATAAAAGAGTGTGGTGACTGACTGACTGATTGACTGACTGACTGACTGATTGGCAATAATCATCGCCCAGCCCAAACGGCTGAAGGTAGAGACTTGAAATTTGGAATATAGGTTCGGCTCCCGACAAAACCACCCACTAAGAAGGGATTTTTGGAAATTCCGATTCTAAGGAGGGCAAAAGGGGGAAAATAGGGCCCTTTGGGGGATTTTGTATCTTTTGAACTAATAGTCCTAGAAACTTCAAATTTGAACTCTAGGATCCTCTGCGGAAATAAAATTTCGGAAAATTTTTTTTTGGAAAATTCCGCCTCCAAGGGGGGAAAAAGGGGAAAATAGGGCAAATTGGTACATTTTTTATATTCTAAACACATGGTCCCAGAAACTTGAAATTTGAAGTCTAGGACCCTCTCGCGGAAATAACATTTTGGAAAAAGTAATATTTTGAAAATTCCGTTTCTAAGGTGGGGGGAGGGGGAAAATAGGGCAAGTTGGTACATTTTGTATCTTCTGAACTAATGGTCCTACAATCTTGAAATTTTGAATATAGGATACTCTCGCGGAAATAACATTTTGAAAAAAGTACTTTTTTGAAAATTCCGGTTTTAAGGGGGCCAAAAAGGGGGAAAATAGGGCAATTTGGTGAATTTTCAATTAATGGTCCTAGAAACTAGATATTTGAACTATAGTATCCTCTCGGGGCAAAAACATTTTTTTACTAAAATTTTTTCACTCAAAATTTTTTTTCACTCAAAATTTTTTTTTCACTCAAAATTTTTTTTTTTTACAAATTTTTTTTTTTTTACAAATTTTTTTTTTTTTACAAATTTTTTTTTCACTCAAAATTTTTTTTTTCTCAAAATTTTTTTTCACTCAAAATTTTTTTTTAATTAAAATTTTTTTTCACTCAAAATTTTTTTTTTTTACAAATTTTTTTCACTCAAATTTTTTTTTACTCAAAATTTTTTTTTACTCAAAATTTGTTTTTACTCAATTTTTTTTTAATAAAAATTTTTTTCACTCAATTGTATTTTATTCTTCAGTTTTTTTACTCATTTTTTTTATAAAATTTTTTACTTGGAAGGTGTTTTCACCCAAATTTTTTTTACTCAAAATATTTTTCGCTTAATTTTTTGACTCAAATTTTTTACTCAATTTTTTTTTCTCATTTATTTTTTAATTTTTGGGAATTTATTGATTTAATCACTTAAATTTAGGGGGAAATAGGACAATTTTAAACATTTCGATCTTCTGAACTAATGGCCCCAGTAACCTAAAATTTGGACTATAGGATCCTCTCGCAGAAATAATACTCTAATAAAAGTATTTTTTTAAATGAAATAAGAAGGGGAAATGGGGAAAAAGGGCAATTTGGTACATGTTCTATCTTCTGACTTAATGGTCCTAGAAACTTAAAGTTTGGACTATAAGATCCTCTAGCGGAAAAAACATTCTGAAACAAAGTTTTTTTTAATTCTGATTCTGATTTAAAGGGGGAAAGTAGGATAATTTGGTACATTTTGTATCTTCTGAACTAATGGTCCTAGAAACTTAAAAATTTGGACTATATGATCCTCTCGCGGAAATTATGTTCTGAAGAAAGTATTTTTGGAAAATTTCTCATTCAAATTTGGGGGGGAAATAGAACGATTTTGAACATTTTCTATATTGTGAACTAATGGTCCCAGAAACCTGAAATTTGGACTATAGGATCCTCTCGCGGAAATAATATTCTGAAGAAAGTACTTTTTTAAAAAGGCACTTCTAAGAAGGGGAAAAGGGGGAAAATTGGGCAATTTGGTACATTTTCTTTTCTCTGACCTAATGGTCCCAGAATCTTAAAGTTTGGACTATAAGATCCTCTCGCGGAAAAAACATTCCGAAACAAAGTTTTTTTTCAATTCCGCTTCTAGGGTGGTAAAAAGGGGGATAATAGGACAATTTGGTACACTTTGTATGTTCTGAAATAATTTTCCGAGAAACTTAAAAATTTTGACTATGGGATCCTTCGCGGAAATAACATTGTGAAGAAAGTTCTATTTTGAAAATTTCGCTTCTAAGGGGGAAAAGGGGAAAGTAGGGTAATTTTGTGTCTGCTGAGCTAATGGTCGTAGATCCTTGAAATTTGGGATGTACGATCCTCTCGCGGAAATAACTTTCTGAAAGAAGTACTTTTTGAAAATTCCGGTTTGTATCTGCTAAAAAAATAGGACTGCACGATCCTCTCGCGTGGACTGCACGATCCTCTCGCGGAAATAACATTCTGAAAAAAGTACTTTTTTGAAAATTCCGCTTTAAAGGGGGAAAAAGAGGAAGGTAGGGCAATTTTGTATCTGCTGAAAATATGGTCCTAGATACTTGAAATTTGGAGTGAACGAACCTCTCGCGGAAATAACATTCTAAAGGAAGTACTTTTTCAAAATTCTGGGGGGAAATCGGGAAAGTAGGGCAATTTTGAATCTTCTGAACTAATGGTACTTAATACTTGAAATTTAAACTGTACGATCCTTTCGCAAAAATAACATTCTTAAAGAAGAACTTTTCAAAAAATCCGCTTCTACGGGGAAAAAGGGGAAAAGTAGGGCAATTTTGTATCTGCTGAACTAATGGTCCTAGATACTTGAAATTTGAACTGTACAATCCTCTCGCGGAAATAATATTCTAAAGGAAGTACTTTTTGAAAATTCCGTGGGAAAAAGGGGGTGAGTGGGGTAATTTTGAATCTGCTGAACTCATGGTCCTAGATACTTGAAATTTCAACTGCACGATCCTCTCGCGGAAATAACATTGTTAAAGAAAAACTTTTTTAAAAATTATGCTTCTACGGGAAAAAGGGGGAAAGTAGGGCAATTTTGTATGTGCTGAACTAATGGTCCTAGATACTTAAAATTTGAACTATTCAATCCTATCCCGAAAATAACATTCTAAAAGAAGTACATTTTTGAAAATTCGTTTTTAAAGCTAAGTACTCTGTTCGGTTTCACGGGAAAAAATCTGTCAAACTCCATATAAAAAAAAAAAAAATTGGCAACGCGAGGAATTAAGGGGAAATTGTTAAAAAAGTTTTCACTCATTTTTATTATACAAGACAATTTAAATTGCCGTGAAAAAGTGACATTTCAGTTTTGTTATGATCGTTTCTTTCTTATCATTGTCAAAAGTTCTTGATTTTTAAATGTTTTATTGCAATTTGAGGCGTTTAAAGTTTAAGTGAAATTTTCACCGTAAGAAACAGAGTACTTAGCTTAAAGGGGGAAAAATGGGGAAAGAAGGGCAATTTCGTATCAGCTGAACGAATGGTCCCAAAAACTTGAAATTTTAACTCTACTCTCGCGGAAAAAACATTTTGTAAAAATTAATATTTTGAAAAATCCTTTTATAAGGGTGGGGTGGTGGTTAGAAGGGGTTTAATAGGGCAATTTTGTATCTTCTGAAAAATATCTTTTGAAAAATATACTTTTTTTGAGAATTTTGGTTTTAAGGAGGCCCAAAAGGGGGAAAATAGGGCAATTTGCTAAACTTTAAATTAATGGTCTTAGAAACAACATTTGGAATATGGGATCATATCGCGGCAATAATATTCTAAAAGAAGTACTTTTTTGAAAATTTCGCTTTTAAGGGGGAGAAAGGGGGAAAGTAGTGCAATTTTGTATATGCTAAAGTAATGGTCCTAGATACTTGAAAATTGGACTGTACGATCCTCCCGCGGAAATAACATTCGGAAAGGAATACTTTTTTAAAAATTCCTCTTTTAAGGGGAAAAAGAGGGGAAAATAGAACAATTTTGAATCTGCTGAACTAATGGTCCTAGATACTTGAAAATTGGACTGTACGATCCTCCCGCGGAAATAGCATTCGGAAAGAAATACTTTTTTAAAAATTCTTCTTTAAGGGGGAAAAAGGGGGAAGTAGGCCAATTTTGTATCTGCTGAACAAATAGTCCTAGATACTTGAAATTGGACTGCACAATCCTCTCGCGGAAATAAAATTCGAATGGAGCACTTTTTGAAAAATAGCATTCTGAAAGAAGTACTTTTTTAAATATTCCGATTTTGAGTGGGAAAAAGGGGAAAAGTAGGGCAATTTTGTATCTGCTGAAATAATGGTCCTATATACTTGAAATTTGGACTGTACGATCCTCTCGCGGAAATAACATTCTCAAAGAAAAAGTAATATTTTGAAAACTCTACTTTTATGGGGGGAAAATGGGGAAGGTAGGGCAATTTTGTATCTGCTGAACTAATGGTCCTCGATACTTAAAATTTAACTGTACGATCCTCTCGCGGATATAACATTCTAAAAGAAGTACTTTTTTTAAAAGTCTGCTTCTACGGGGGGAAAAGGGAGAAAGTAGGGCAATTTTGAATCTGCTTAACTAATAGTCCTACATACTTGAAGTTTGGACTGTACGATCCTCTCGCGGAAAGAACATTCTAGAAGAAGTACTTTTTTGAAAGTTCTCCTTCTAAAGGGGGAAAAGGTGGAAAGTAGGGCAATTCTGTATCTGCTGAACTAATGATCCTAGATACTTAAAATTTGAACTGTACGATCCTCTTGCGGAAAAAGTACTTATTGTGGAAAGTTCCGCTTCTAAGGGGGAAAAGGCGGAAAGTAGGGCAATTTTGTATCTGCTGAACTACTGGTCCTAGATACTTAAAATTTAGACTGCACGATCCTCTCTCTTGGAATTAACATTCTGAAAGAAGTACTTTTTTTGAAAATTCCGATTTCAAAGGGGAAAACGGGGAAGGTAGGGCAATTTTGTATCTACTGAACTAATGGTTCTAGATACTTGAAATTTGGCTGAACGATACTCTCGCGGAAATAACATTCTTAAGAAGTACTTTTCAAAATTCTGGGGGAAAAAGGGGGAAAGATGGGCAATTTTGAATCTGCTGAACTAATGGTCCTAGATTCTTGAAATTTGAACTGAATGATCCTTTCGCAAAAATAACATACTTAAAGAACTTAAAGAACTTTTTTAAAAATTCCACTTCTAAGGGGGGAAAAGGGGAAAGTAGGGCCCTTTGGGGGATTTTGTATTTTTGAACTAATAGTTTTAGAAACTTGAAATTTGGACTCTATAATTCTCTCGCGAAAAAAAAAACTAAAAAAATATTTTTTGGAAAATTCCGCCTCCAAGGTGGGGAAAATAGAGCAAATTGGTACATTTTTTATCTTCTGGACAAATGGTCCCAGAAACTTGAAATTTGGACTCTAGGATCCTCTCGCAGAATTAACATGCGGAAAACAAAATTTTTTGAAAATTCCGCCTCCAAGGGTGGGAAAATAGGGAAAATCGGTGAATTTTTTATCTTTATCTTATGAACAAATGGTCCCAGAAACGTGAAGTTTGGTCTTTAGGATCCTCTCGCGGAAATAACATTCCGAAAAAAATATTGTTTAAAAATTCCTCCTTCACGGTGGGAAAGGGGGGGGGGGGGAAAGAGAGAAAATCGGTACATTATTTATGTTTTAAACAAATGGTCCCAGAAACTTGAAATTTGAACTCTAGGTTCATCTCGCAAAAAAAACATCTTGAAAAAAGTAGAAGGGGGAAAATAGGGCAATTTTGTATCTTCTGAACTAAAACTTTAAGTTCTGATCCTCTCGCGGAAATAATTTTTTGAAAACTACACTTTTTGAAAATTTTGGTTTTAAGGAGGGCCAAGAGGGGCAAAATAGGGCAATTTGGTAAATTTTAAACAAATGGTCTTAAAAACATGACATTTGCAACATAGGATCATCACGCGGAATAACATATTGAAAGAAGTACTTTTTTGAAAATTACTTTTTAAAGGGGGAAAGAAGGGCAATTTTGTATCTGCTGAGCTAATGATCCTAGATATTGAAGTTTGGACTATACGATCCTCTCGCGGAAAAAACATTCTGAAAGAAGTACTTTTTTGAAAATTTTGTTTTATAGGTGGAAAAGGGGGAAAAGTAGGGACATTTTGTATCTGCTGAACTAATGGTCCTAGATACTTGAATTTTTAACTGTTTTGTATCTGCTGAACTAATGGTTCTAGATACTTGAAGTTTGGACTGTACGATCCTCTAGCGGAAATAACATTCTGGAAGAAGCACTTTTTTAGTAAATTATGCTTCTAAGGGGGAAAATGGGAAAAGTAGGGCAATTTTGTATCTGCTGAATTAATGGTCCTAAATACTTGAAATTTGGACTGTACGATCCTTTCGCGGAAATAAGATTCTAAAATAAGTACTTTTATGAAAATTCTGCTTCTATTGGGGAAAAGAGAGAAAGTAGAGATACTTAAAATTGGTACTTTACGATCCACTCGCGGAAATTACATTCTGGGAAAATAAATTTTTGAATTTTCGCCTCAATTTGGTACATATTGTTCCTTATGCACTAATGTTCCTTGAAACTTAAAGTTTGAACTATGGGATCGTTTCGCCAGAATAAAGTTTTTTGCAACTTTAAATCTACTCAAAATATAATATTTTAAAGGTCGAAACTAACAATTTTTATGTTTAATTAAAAATTAATAAGAATTTGAAGTAATAAAGTTGTTTTTTTTTTTACAGCTAACCGGTAACGAAGTACCGGGCGAGTTAGCTAGTCAACTATAAGTAGAACTGGTCCGATTTCTTCGAAAATTGGAATGAATACAAAATAAGTTTTTCCGCCAAATTTCGATAGGATATATAATAAAACACGGTTATAAGAGGCATTTTAACCAAATTTAGAGGGGACGTTAGTATGAGGCTACGTCTAATTATGGACCGATTTTTTTAATTTCCAATAGGCTTTATCCTTGAGTCAATAAAAGCATATGTTTCAATTTTCAGACAAATAGATTAAAAATTGCGACCTGTATCGAACGTTTACATGGACAGACGGACATCGCTAAATCGACTCAAAAAGTGATATTGAGTCGATCAGTATACTTGAAGGTGGGTCAAGGACCAATATTTTGGGTAGTTACAAACAACAGCACAAAGCTATTATAACCTGTACCACAGAGTGTGGGGTATAAAAAACGTTAAAAATATTTTAAAAGCGAAAACTTATCCAATATGGATTTTGAATTTTTTTTTAATAATAATAATTAGCTCAAAAAATAATAAAATAAAAAAATAGTTGAAGTACTAACCCGTTTACTGTATTTTTTACTGTAGAATTACTTTGAGTGTAGGAATATATTTTTTTGAGTAAATGAATTTTTATATATATTTTTTAGTGTAAATTTGTTTGAGAGTAAATTTTTTTTGAAGTAACAAAAACGTTTTGAAAACCATATTTGCGGTTTACCAATGTCTTTCGAAGCGTGTTTCACGTTTTATTTAACACATGAATTGGAGGCGAAACCACTCCAAAATTAACGGTTTGGATCATAACTTCTGAGCCACAGGACCGATTTCGCTTAAATTCAATATAAACCTGACCGGAAAAATTACAAACTACTTTCTTTTGAAAGTAAGTGTGTATTAGGGGTGGGATAGTGCACGAGTTTTCGATTTCGACACGCTAGAACCGCTTATTTTGTGAGGTTCGTAAAAAAAATGCATGGGCCAAAAAATGGGGCAGATCGGATAGGATCTAGGGGTCGCTCATCGGGGTCAAAGTTGGGCGTAGAGGGGAAAAAATCCACAAAAAGCCCCAAAACTCCCCTGGTTTTGCTCCTAGAGGGGTCAAATGTGAGACCGGCCCCCATTATTTTTTCCCCCTGAACACTTTTGCCAAACATACCTAAGCCCTATCTCCAATCCCTAAGGGGGGTCCCATACAAAGGTTCAGTTTTTAAAAAATCTTGCTCCTACCGCTCTAGCTGTCCTAGATGTCACCCTAGAGGAATCAAATGTATGACCGACCCCCAATATTTTTTCAATCCCAACATTTTCTTAGAACATACCTACCCCCTATCTTCAATCCTTAGGGTGGTCCCCATACATTTTTTTTTATTTTTTCTTAAATTGTCATATCAAATCAGCTCCTACCGGTCCAATGGTGCCTCCTAGAGGGGTCATTATCAAGACCAACCCCCATTAATTTTTAGTCCCCAACACTTCTTCTGATTATACCAATTTCATATCTCCAATTCCTAAGGGGTCTCTCACACAAAATGACATTTTTGTAAAACTTGATCTCACCGCTCTAACTATTGCAGGGGTGACCCTACAGAAGTTAAATGTGTGACCGACCCCCAATATTTTTTCAGCCCCAACATTTTCCCCAAACAAACCTACCCTCTATTTAAAAGCCTTAAGGGTGTCCCCACACATTTTTTTATTTTTTAATTTTTTTTTTATAAAATCTGCGCCTACCGCTCCCATTCTGCCTTTTAGGAACGGTAAATGCAGACTGACCCCCATTAATTTTTGCCCCCTACATTTTTTCTGAACATACCTACGCCGTATTTCCACTTTGTAGGGGTGCTCCTCTGGGGAAAACTAAATTAGTAATGTATGTAGAGAAATCAAATGTATGACCTGCCCATAACATTTTCTTCAAACATACTTACCCTCTATCTTCAAGGTGTTACCCCACAATTTTTTTTATTTATTTTATCGAGAAAAACGAGGTCTTTAATTTGTAATTTAATAGTAACTTTTGTTAAGCGTAAAAAAATATTTTTTTTAACTTTAAAATAATAAAAAATTATAAATAATATACAAAACTATAAATCAAATTAATTTATTTTTATCGTGTGATGGATACTGTTTCCGATTTTCGGCCACGACCTGAAGCAAAACTATTTTTTCCTCCTCGTTACGGCACAACACGTTGTTATAGTCTTCTATTAATTTTACGCCTCTTTCGGCAGCGTCGTTGACAACATGTAATTTACGTAATATTTGCAGCGCTCGCTGGTAGTCCTGACGATTCTCCCAAGTATTTGGATCGGAAGCAATGAAATTTGTTGTTATTCCGAAGAGTGCAAAAAATTTTGGAGTCTCAGGTGTGACGTAGTGGCTTAAATCAGTTTTCATGAGTTCTTAATTCACTTGTTTCGATGCCATGTTAATTCTTTTCACACCTTCGAATCCAACAACATGTACTGGAGGATTATAATCCTTGTTGCCACTGTCGCCGCTATCCTCTGAGGCATCTTCTTCCCCGATATTATCGTCTTCTTCTTCCTCGCTGTCTTCGTTAGACGATTCGTCCATCTCATCGTCAGATAACTCTTCCTCCAATTCCTCTTTCTCTTCCTCAAATATACGAATTGCATTCGACATTTTTTGTTTTATTTCACAAGAGATATTTGGATCAAATAGTGCGAGAGCAACAGCTTCGCCACTGAGATACCAGAGATGTCCACAGAATCTCTTGACCAATCGATGCGACAGAATCTTATCAATTGAAGCATAATTGGCAATCGCTTTCAAAAAATTCAAATCATTATTTGGAGCTTCTATTGCTTTGGTAGCGCTAAACAAAGCTTTTACGTAAATTGTTATGATGAAAACGGTCACATCAAGAAGTGCATTTAATTCTTTTTTGGCCAAACCGATATATTTTCGGAACAAAAACATTTTTAGGCAATATATGCCTTTTGCCATCCATCGAGCATGACTGATGGGTCCTGGTGGGCTAAAATGCTTATTAGGAATATTTCGCCAAGGTATAATAAAACAATTTCAAGAAACTGCATGTAGTCGTCTCTGGGTTGCTTTTCTTTTATTTGACTCAAAAAAACTTGATGTCAGTTTGGACTTGAGCTGGTATGTTGCCTGCCACTTCCTCATCTTATATGCCAAGACTGTACGGTTTGTCTTTTATATTTTCCCACTGCTCTTTAAAACGCGCAAACATTAGCACTCCTGGTCCAGAGGTTTTGCCGAATTTGGTTTCAAACACTTAGTTTTCCCCAGGGGAGTACCCCTACAAAGTGGAAATAAGGCGTAGGTATGTTCAGAAAAAATGTAGGGGGCAAAACTTAATGGGGGTCAGTCTGCATTTCCCGTCCCTAAAAGGCATAGTGGGAGCGGTAGGTGCAAGTTTTATAAAAAAAAATGTGTGGGGACACCCTTAAGGTTTAAAAATAGAGGGTAGGTTTGTTTGGGAAAAATATTGGGGCTGAAAAAATATTGGGGGTCGGTTACACATTTAACTTCTCTAGGGTCACCCCTGCGATAGTTAGAGCGGTGGGAGCAAGATTTACAAAAATGTCGTTTTGTGTGGGAGACCCCTTAGGAATTGGAGATATGGAATTGGTATGTTCAGAAGAAGTGTTGGGGGCTAAAAATAATTGGGGGTTGGTCTTGATAATGACCCCTCTAGGAGGCACCGTTGGACCGGTAGGAGCTGATTTAGTATGACAATTTAAGAAAAAATAAAAAAAATGTATGGGGACCACCCTAAGGATTGAAGATAGGGGGTAGGTATGTTCTAAGAAAATGTTGGGGTTGAAAAAATATTGGGGGTCGGTCATACATTTGATTCCTCTAGGGTGACTTCTAGGACAGCTAGAGCGGTAGAAGAATGATTTTTTAAAAATTGAACTTTTGTATGGGACCCCCCTTAGGGATTGGAGATAGGGCTTAGGTATGTTTGACAAAAGTGTTCAGGGGGAAAAAATAATGGGGGCCGTTCTCACATTTGACCCCTCTAGGAGCAAAACCAGGGGAGTTTTGGGGATTTTTGTGGATTTTTTCCTCTCTACGCCCAACTTTGACCCCGATGAGCGACCCCTAGATCCTATCCGACCTCCCCCATTTTTTGGCTCATACACTTTTTTTACCAACCTCACAAAATGAGCGGTTCTAGCGCTTCCAAATATTGCTGCTTAAAATCTCACACAACACTATCCCACCCTTAGTGTGTATTCAACAGACATATAGACAGCTAAAAAGACGGACGGACATTACTACGTCGAATTAAAATCGATTGAAAGTCATGAATTTTTATAATTTTTTGAACTTTATTTTTATTTAGCGTATGGATTAAAAAAGAAACAGAGAATATTGCTATATACTTATGTGGTATTTGTTTACAGGTTTAGGGAATTCAACCTGACGTTATATGTCCGGTGTTAGATTTTGTATATCTTCAATATTTCCTGGGAAGGATAATATTGGGCAGTCGTACATTATGTGTTTAATAGATTTGGAAGGATAGCCGCATGCGCAGTTGGCATCGTTAGCAAGACCCCACTTACAAGGAAGGTCTTTCACAGGGCACCAACCGATTTTCCTGAAACTTGCATATGGGAAAAAGGGGAGCTAAATAGAGTTACCTGTTTTTTTATAGCTGCCCAATTTCACATTTAGCGGGTCAAAGGGGAGGGGAAAAAACGGGATTTTTTTGGTTTTTTTGAGGATTTTCCCCTTTAATTCAAAAGAAACTATATGAACATTTTATATCGGTCGTGTCCAAATTCGGCCTCGTTAAGTTCATTATTGTCAAAAATGTGTAATCGTTGGGGTAGTTTATATGGAGATGTATATAAGTACGACCATCAAATCATATAAAATAATCTCTATCAAAATTTATCTGACCCGTATTTTTTCGTTTGGCGATATTCCTACTAGTTCGGCTTTAATTCTGATTTTCCCGAAAGCCCCAAATTTTTCATAAGGTGGCAACCTTTTTTTAAATTTGAGATTGGGCAGCTAAAAAAACAGGTAATTTTTCCCTTCTCATTCCCATATTAAAGTTTTAGGACAAACGGTGGGTGCCCTGTGAAAGACCTTCCTTGTTAGTTAGTGTTTCCATAGTCCGGACAGTGACACTGCGTAGTCGATTTAAGTTGCACCATGGTTTTCGGGGGAGATCAAATTCCATGTTACGTTCGTCTGGATTAAATAAAGGACTATACCGTCCCGAGTTGTTCCAATGTGTCATCCAAGAGGTTTTAACTTAAAAATTTTCTTCGCATAGTACAATAGGAGGGAGTCAAGATTTTAATCTCGAACAATAGTGGATTGAGAGGTCTGAGCAAAGCGGGATCTCGGAGTAAGCATAAACTTTGTTGTTCTCTTGGAGGAGGGCTTGTTTTTTTCCATAGTTGTGGGCGTCGTAAGTTTGATGGCATAGGTAGCCATTCAACTGGGGTAGCCTTTAGTTGTATAATGACTTTTCTTACGTGGTGGCCATAGAAAAAAATAGGAATGAAACAGAGTCATATTTCGCTTGTATAAGTATTAGTGACAGCACATTATGTAACTTTTGACGTTTAATAAAAACAATGCAACATAAAGGAGAACAACAACAAAACAAACAACAAAAGAGAAAAATAAAGTTTTTAAACTATCAATAGTGCGTATTATCTTTAAAAAAACATTGAATAAAGCAAAATAAATAATAAATTTAATTAAATGAAAGACAAATTCCATTTTTTATAAACAAAGAATCTAATTTGATATTAAATACGTGTGAGATGAGGAAGAACAAGCATTTTGCCACCATATTGGAAAATACATCAAATACAACACTGCGTACCTTCTAATCTTTTCTATGGTGGTGGCTATTTAACCAGATAGGCGCTCCATACTCAGCGGTGGAATACACTACACTCAAAGAATTATGTAGGTAAATTCCAGTGAATATTCACTTAAAACAAATGAAATTTTATTTAAAAACCATTCCAGTGTTTTTTCTTTTAAAATAAAAACACAATACAGTCAATTTTAAATGTTAATTTAATGACTAACCAAAACATTAAAAAACTAGTGAATATTCAGTTATTTTGTATTAAAAAACAGTAAAACTATAGAAGAATTTTTTTACTGCCGAAATTAAATGTAACAGAAAATTCGTTTTTAATACAGTAAATTATTATTTTTAAACTACAGAAACAGTAGAAAAATTAAATCCTTTATAAAATAAGTGATTTTTCTTTTAAAATGACTTTACTGATTACTTTTTAAAATAACCTACAAACAGTTAATGACATAATTTTCTTAGTGTAGGGCTAGTGCGGATGTTTGAAGACAGCTTGCGGTTGCTCCCCAAGTTGTACCAGTGAGTTTCTGGATTGTTGTTCCTTGTCTTGATTTTTTGTGCAGTTTTTGGTGAGATGGGTCTTAAATGATAGCGTTCTATCAAGCGTGATGCCCAAATATTTTGGCGTGAAGTTGTGGTAAAGTGTGGCACCGTTTAAATTGATTGTAAGGTTTCTGTCAGCTTCTTGGTGGGTTAAGTGGAAACAGCACACTTCAGTCTTTGCTGGGCTTGGTTTGAGTCTCCATTTACTGCAGAAGGAGGATATCCTTGATAGATCGTTTTGTAGCACATTTTCGAGGAAATTGAAGCTTGTATGTTGGAAAGCAAATGCCATGTCATCAGCATAGTTAAGTCTTCTGGAGGTGGTGGTGGGAATATCGTGGATGTAGAAGTTGAAAAGAATTGGGGCTAAAACCGACGCTTTTGGTAGAACATTGTTGAGTTTTTTGGTCGTGCTGGGGCTATTGTTTATAAGTACGTTGAAAAGACGATCACTTAGCATTGCCATTACGATGGTGAAAATTCTGCTGCACGGGATGGCTAAGTTTATATATTAGGCCTTTCTTTCAGACTGTGTCGTATGCCGCTGTGAGGTCCATAGATTCCATTTTCTATATAGTTTGTTAGAGATAAATCCTCTACGCCCTCTTCTAAACCCGGCCTGTTCTGGGGGGATAATATTTTCGATATAAGTTTTAATTCGGCTTTATATGAGGCGCTCGAAAAGCTTTAAGCAGACAGAGAGTAATCTGATAGGTCGGTAACTTCCTACATCTGTTGGATCCTTACCCGGTTTAAGTAATGCTATAACTTTGGCTTTTTAAAACTGACCGGGCAGGGTGCCCGAATGTAGTATGTCCGTGAAAAATCTAGCGATCCAAACCCTAACATGGGGATCTGAGTGCTTTATGAACTACACCATTTTCCATCTTCATCAGCCCATCAGTAACATCTGATTCGGAAAAGAGCCTAGTATATATTTCGTTCGGCTGGGTAAGACCTCGTAGAGATTTAAGTTCGGAGTTGATCTTGCACGTAAATGCTTTCTCTGAGTCCGCTTTGGATACATTAACCATATGTCGGGCTATACGATTGGGATTCATTGGTGGTTTGAAGGAGGTTGGCGGGTTTGCAGCACCTAACTATCGGAGTAGACTCCCGGGTTTAACGGATTGAGTGCTTAAAGTCCATCTGCGAAGCAGGTTTAAACCATTCAGATTATCTTGCCTCGTTTATGCTTCTTATTAATTCGTCTGCTATTGCCGGGTTTTACATAGATAGGAACTCCTCGTGCAGCCTATCACTATCCTCGTTCCAACAAGGAATATATTCCTTACGGAAGCCCCTGGGGATACTTTTTTTTGCAGTGGCAATGATGAGACCAATAAATCGGTCGTAATTCTTCGCTGTTGGAGGGATGAAGCGAATGTCACAGTCCAGCTTGGATGTGAATTTCGGCCAATCCGCTTTTTTTTAAATTCCACCTGGGTTTCAGGATGGTTCTTACGATGGGCACTGTTATACCAATGTTGATTATTGCCGGTCGGTGTTGGCTTTGTGGAAAGTTTGATAATATGAACCTTGATGCTGTTAGAGGTATGTCGTGGGCGGATGATATGAAGCAAATATCTGGATAATAGTCTCTATTCCAACTCGCAGAACGAAAACTACCTCGGTCCTTGGCGTCGAAGAGGATATGTAATCTATGATATTCGCTCCATTGGACAAGCAATTCACAATTCTTGTCATCGGTTGCGTATCTCCACAAACCACTTTCTTTCGAAAGTAAGTGTGTTTTCAACAGACATACAGACAGCCAGAAAGACGGACGGACATTACTACGTCAAATTAAAATCGATTGAAAATCATGATTTTTTATACTTTTTTGAACTGTTACAAACTTACTATCACTAACAATAAGTGGAGGATATAAAAAATTCCCGCTTTTTAGACTAAAATCTCGCTTTTTCAACCTTTCCATCCCGCTTTTCAGACAAAAACAGTTGGTCAGGTTATACATACGTACCTATACTTTATGAAATATTTGTACATTCATACAAACTACATAGTACACTCATACATAAATATGTATATACATTAGAGTGTCCCTTATTTTGGAAATGTTCGAAATGTTGAGACGGTACCCGCTCATTTTTTTCCTTTTGACTTAAAAATAACTCAGGAAAAATTTTACGCCCCTAGGACCACGCCTTCCCTACGCGACGGGGCCTTAAAGAGCGGGGCCTTAAAAATCATTTTTCCATACAAACCAAAAAAATTTTTTTTTGATTTTTAATTTTTTTGTTATTATTTATTATATTACTTGGTTTGCTTATTCACGACAAAAAATTTGATTTTGGTGGGATAAGTCTTTCAGCGCTAAAAAATTTTTAGCAAAAAAAAATTTTGAGCCGCCGGGGTCCTACAGTAAAAAATTTTTAAAAAATATTTTTTTTTAGTTTTGACCAGCAACGGTTTTAGCTGCTATGTTGCTTTAAATGATATATATTCCAAAAAAAAAATTATTCATATCTGTGACATCTTTATCTTTTTCGAAAAAAAAATTTTGAGCCGTAGGGATCCTACGGTAAAAAATTTTTAAAAAATATTTTTTTTTAGTTTTGAAAAGTAACGGTTTTAGTTGTTATGTTGTTTTTAATGATATATATTCCAAAAAAAATATTTTTCATATTTGTGACATCTTTATCGTGTATCGAAATAAATCAACAATGCATTTTTTACCCTTTTTTAGAACACGATAAAGATGTCACAGATACAAAAAATATTTTTTTATGAATATATATCATTTAAAGCAACATAGCAGCTAAACCCGTTGCTGGTCAAAACTAAAAAAAAATATTTTTTAAAAATTTTTTACTGTAGGACCCCGGCGGCTCAAAATTTTTTTTTGCGAAAAATTTTTTAGCGCTGAAAGACTTATCCCACCAATATCAAATTTTTTGTCGTGAATAAGCAAACCAAGTAATATAATAAATAATAACAAAAAAATTAAAAATCAAAAAAAAATTTTTTTGGTTTGTATGGAAAAATGATTTTTAAGGCCCCGCTCTTTAAGGCCCCGTCGCGTAGGGAAGGCGTGGTCCTAGGGGCGTAAAATTTTTCCTGAGTTATTTTTAAGTCAAAAGGAAAAAAATGAGCGGGTACCGTCTCAAGATTTCCAACATTTCCAAAATAAGGGACACTCTAATATACATACATAGAAATATGATAAGTATGTGTCACGTTAATTGGTGTTTGCTTTAATTCCAACTAATTTAGCTCATTATAACACACACATACATACATTTGAACATACCGCCAACATCCACTTACATATGAATGTGTCGAAGTGTTAAATTGCAATTTAATACATATACAATTATTTAAACATATGCATACTTACATACAAATATATACATACATATAAACATACTCGCATGCACACAATACAAATGTATAAGTACATGCATAAGTGCTTATAAGTATGTGGCATATATTATGCACACACACACACACAAACACACCTACTAATCAGTCGTGTGTATGTGTGTGTGTGTAAATGTTTTTACTTGTTTGCATACACATATTATGAGCTTTTCTTAATTCAACTTCATTCAAGTCAAGTATGCCTAATATCTAATGAATCATGGGACCTTGAACTTTAATGAGCAGAGCAATGACTTTCTAATTATATACTTGACACACATAATCAGCTGGTTAAGTATATACAAACATATACAAAACACAATACAAACCTACACACGCACCAATTCATAAACCGACTTGTATGTACATAATAATGTAGACAATCACTTAATCAGATACATTTATGAGGGTAGACTTACTTACATACAAATGTACCTACTTATGTATGTCTACATTATATACCAATATTTATGTACATACATATATGTTTGTGTGTCTATGTGTTAGTATATAATTATGTCTGCATAAGCAAATAAGTATATACTTATTATATTAAATTAATTCATTTATAATACACACATGATTATGCTTAGTTTTGGTTTGTTTACAAACATTTGTACACCTTTAATGAATGAATGAAAAATCGAATGAATGAACTTATGAATGAGTAAGTGCGTGAGTGAGTGAGTGTGCGAGTCAGTGGTAAATAAATTACCATACATATGATTATGACATTATTTGTTTAAAATTCCATTATCATAAATACTATGCAACATAAAAATTGCATTTGTAAAGCACACGCACACTTATGAGAGATTAATTTTTGTTGTCAACTTTCGAACTTTAAACTACACGAGTGAACATCGAGACATTCCAAGTCATGAAAAACATACATGTGATGTGGCCTTTCAAGTTTTCCCATCACGTCAAGTTTTTTAATGTGATGAGGTTTACAAATAACAAATTTCGATACACAGAGAAAAATAAATTGCCAACTGAATTTTTCAGTTGCATTAACTCAAAATTCGGTTACTGCCACTTTATTTTGATGTGGCTAACGAATTTTATAGTTGGTTCAATTAAAAGACAGTTGTAATAACAAAAGTTTGTTGTAACTACCGATATTTAGTTGTTTCACCTTTATTTCAAATGCATCCACCGATTTTTTATTGCAACAACTGAATTTCAGTTGGAAATTAGCAAATTTGTTTTCTGTGTGTAATTATAATTTGTAAAAAATTAAAAACTTTTTATTATTGTTTGAGGTAATTTATTTTTCACGTAATGAATTAACATTACAAGTTCTTGTCAGAATTCTACATTCTCTCTTAGGATGCAGTTTTCCGTTTTTAAAGAAAATGCATTTGCTTTTATAGACAGAAAATAAAATCGTCAAATTTAAATCAACAGACATCAATTGTAATATGGAGTTCACACTAGCGACCTTAAACAAGTTGTTTAACAAAACACCAGTAGCAGAATAAAAACGTAATGGACACAGAACAAAGACTTTTTTAAACATCTCACTCTTGAACACTTCAAAACAGCAAGTGTGAACGCCGTGTAAATCAACTAAACATTCGATTTTGTATTCAACAAACACAGTCAAGTAATTTAATTTTGAAATTCTTTTATCATGTCAATAAATAGTGTTTGTTTTAAATTTGTTTCTGTAAAGACAGTTGAGCTTAGGTTCTAATTATAATTATGTATTATAATTTTTTGATTTGTTATATTTGGTTTTGAATTGAGAAAAGTGTGAAAGAAAAATTAAATTTTTCTAAAAATTTTAGACATCTTGTAGCTGATTTCTGTAACTCTCGAATCGAAAGATTTCTCGCAGGAAACATGTGAAATGAAACAAAAACATTGTAAATCGGCACAAAAACTAACTTTTCACATTTATCTGTTTCTGTAACTTTGTTGTGCGAAAACTTTACAACTTATTGGAATGATGCGAAAAAACTGTTCTGTAAAGTAATTGGTCGAAAACTTTTGTATTTGAAGTGACAAAAAAACTCACATTTTACAACGGTGCGAGACTTCGACAAAAATAAATAAAAACATTAAAAAATGATAAAAAAATTAAAAAAAAATGGAGAAAAATAATAAGAAAAATACAAATTACTTGTTTTGTGTTTGTATAAATATCTAATTTATTATATTTTTTCACAAATTTTAGAAAAATCAAAGAATCTCTAAATGCAAAAATGCTGTTATCAATACAACACTATACATTAAAGCGGAGTGAATAGATTGGAGCAAAATTTTTAACAAAATCGTCTAGGATATTTGGATTCTGCATAAAATTCTAAGAAAAAAATGCCGAACAAACCATGTCTCAACAATCAGTTTTGACCCCCCTCCCCATTTTTAAAAATAGTTTTGTACGATATACGCCTTTTCCATTAATCATCACGAGAAAAATGGTGTTTTTGATCTGGGATCTTTAGATTGTGTACATAGATACACTATGGAGCCATTTAGACATTCCCATTTACAGTTTTATTAAATTCCAAAATCTAGCGATTTTATTTGCGATTTTCATTTTTTTTAAATCACAAAATATGAAAAAGTAGTGTAGTTTGATGAGCGATAACTTCTTAAGTAAATATCCGATTTTTAAAACCAAAATTGGAATTAAAACCTTAAGGCTGGATTACTCAATGCTCCGTTATAAAATAACTCTCCGTTAAATTTAACATTTACATATTGAGTAATCTGCCCTAAGTCCTCTACATTTAACTTGAAAGTTAAAAAAATTGTTTTATTAAAAAATGCATTTTAAACGCAAATGCATTTTTTAGTGCATTTTCGTCAACTTTTACCTCTTGTGTTTATTTTTTTATACCCTCCAACTACAGTATGAGGGTATACTCACTTTGTCATTCCGTGTGTAACGCATCAAAATATCGGTCTAGGACCCCATAAAGTATATTTATTTATGATCAGTGATCGATTCTAAGACATTCTAGCGATGTCCGTCCGTCCGTCCGTCTGTAGTTAACACGATGCAGTCCAAAATAAAAGAGCTAGACTCCCGACATTTGGCACGAATATGTCTTATGTTCCTAGGCAGGTTAAGTTCGTAAAGGAGCAAAATCGGACCAGGGGAAAAAAGTTCCCCCTTGAAGAACTAAACCAACCTCTGAAAAATACCATATTTTTACATGATTTTCTTTGTTTTTGTTTAACAAATACAACATTTTTATGCTACAAGAAGTTCAAAGTCCTGCATTTGGACCCACAGAATTAGAAAATGTCGTTTTTTTGGTCCGCCCCCCCTTTTATGGGCGTGGAATAATTTTTTTTTTAAATAATGATAAACTTGTATTTCTTTAGGGCAAAAAGTATAAGAATGAATTCTTAAACACATGTTCGAGAAGAAATGGCCCCCCCCCAATTAGCACTATCGACCCCCCCCCAAAAAAAATAAAACGCCCCTGCAATTTTTTTTTTTATTTATTTGCATGTTGGAGGGTATAACAGATTCGGCACGGCCGAATTTAACACTCTCACTTGTTTATTAACATATTATGAAAGTATGACATTTAAAAAAAAAATCAGTCATCATTTTAATAGGACACAAAAGTCTTCTATTTTTAATATTTTTTTTTTTAAATTATGCTAATTTAAAAATAATTTTTTTTTTTTTAAATTTTGTTAATAAATGATTTTAGGATTTTCAAATCGTTTATCGATGTACTTTGAAGATCTATAACTCCTTAAGTAAACATCGGATTTTGATAATCAAAATTGAAATTGAAAGCTAAAATCCTCTACTTTAAACAAAAAAAGTTTTAAAAAATTGTGTCGAAAAAAGAATGGTGTAGTTTACCACTTTCTAATTTTTTGTGGATTTTAAAAAATTTAAATCGCGAATAAAATCGTGAGTTTTTGGAATTTAATTAAACTGTTAATGGGAATGTCTAAATGGCTCCTTAGAGTATCTATTTATCATAATAAAAAAATATCTGAAGACCCAAGTCCAGATTATTGGTTTTTAGCGCCCTCTAGCGGCGGTTTAGAGCAAAATAAATATCAAATATGGATTTCCCGTACCAGGTACACCTCTTAATACAAAATAAAAGCAAAATTTATTAGTAAAACAATGTATTCCAAATAATAAGCTCAGCTAAAAAAGTTGTATATCGTGCAAAACTATTTTTGAAAATTGGGGGGGGGGGGGGGGGGGTCAAAACTGATTTTTGAGACATAGTTTGTTCGGC